>PISX010001838.1:0-180069 GCA_004024625.1 Mellivora capensis | reverse complement strand
GGAAGGCCTGATGTGTTTAATGGGGATTTGGGTCAGGAAACAATCCATGAGCCCCGGGAGTAGCTGAGGCAGGACTGTCCCCTCCATTTCACAGAGGAGAACCTGGCTTTCGAGAGTTTTAGTCTGGGCGCCCAGCGGACGGTCCGCCTCCCTTCCTCAGGCCGCACATCCCACCTGTCCTCCTCACCCCTCTCTGGGACCTGGGCGTCCACGCCACAGGACGCCTGGGTTTTCTCAGAAGCAAGGATCCTCTCCTTCCATCTTACTCATCTCCCACTCGGTGACAGTATAACGCTCTTACCCACAACGGTCCCAGCTCAGATGTGAGCTGTGATGTGCCCCCCCAGTGCAGGACCTTCCATCCTGCCCAAACCCCTTGGCCCCTGCCCTGCCGTGGGGTCCCCCGAACCCTACTTTCCTCACCTCCTCGTCCCCTTGGGCCCTGGCCAGCTCTCCATGGGCAGCAGGCGCTGGGCTCTGAGGCTCCGAATGGCCTGTGTCCTGCCCTCTCTCCCTCTCTGTGGGCAGCTCCGCTTCCTACCTGGCAGAGACTCGGGGCTGTGGGGCAGGAGCCCTCACTTCTCAGTCCCTCCCGCAGGTCCTCTCTTTCTCCTTTGTCCTTCCCTGCAGACTCGGGATGACCAGCATCTCCCATCCCCTGGGCTCTCTCGCATTTCTGCTGCTACCCCCACTGCAGCTTGTCTGGATCCCCCTTCTGGAAACCCAGGACAGCAGTAATGCCCGGTCTCTCCCTTCCCATGGGCTGCGTCTATCCTGCTACTGCACTCAGGCCTCTTTCCTTCCCCAGAAATCAGTTCTCTGCAGCTTCACCCTCTCAGTACCCTGTCATCTGCCTTTCCCTCCCAGGAACCTTCCAGAAGCCGAGGTGCTCTGGGTTTCTCAGGACCCCGCTTTTGCTTCCTTTCCCCACAGCGACGGCTACCCAGAATTTCTCGAGCATGAATGATTAGGTTATTGGCCACGTGGTTTAACTCCTCTCCAGCCCCCTGCCTCGCCCTGGGGGTGATGATGGGAGTTGGGTCTGGAAGTTCCAACCCTCTAATCCCAGTTTGGTCTCCCCGGGGTGGCCAGCCCCTCCCCTGACACGAGGTCCCACGTGGGCCACCTCGTTAGCATAAACTCGGGCGCAGTCCAGAGGAGCTCATGAATAACAGCAGACATTCCTACCACTCAGGAAATAACTGGGGATTTCAAAGTGCTGTGCCAGGACCAGGACAAAGAGATGTATTCCTCCATGTATCACTCCTCCCTCTTTCCGTCTCCACCCTGTCACCCACCCAGCCCGGCCACCTCCCCCGCCCCAGCTGTTGCCTGATCCCTGCGGTGGGAGCTGAGCTGCCCCGTGTCCTCTCAGCCCCACTCATGGTCTGCCTTGCCTTCCATTGGGGGCAGGGGGGCGGGGTTGCACAGATGCCCCAGGCGTGGATGTGGCTTTGGTAGCAAGTGTTGTTTGGGTCCTTTCTGTTGCTCTGGCAGCACCTGGCAAGAGTCTTGTACGAGAACTCGGAATGGATTAGCCCCGTTGTAAATAGTGATGTCTGTCCTTGGCCTTTTCAGAAACAGGTGGGAGCTGGAGTCTGCGTTACCATGGAGATGGTGAAAGACGCCTTGGACCAGCTTCGAGGGGCCGTGATGATTGTTTATCCCATGGGGCTGCCGCCCTATGATCCCATCCGGATGGAGTTTGAAGATAAGGAAGATTTGTCTGGAACCCAGGTATGCAGCTCTGGGGCATTCCTTAAGGTGGGTCACGTCAGATTTGACCCTCTGCCTCTGGACCTAGCATTTTGCTCCATACATGGCTTGGCCCCGTGCTTCCTGAACTTCAGGGCAGAGTCTTGAGCTGAGAGAGGGACCCCGAAGGTAGTGCTCCCGGGTGAGGGCAGGCATGAAGGGTGTGAGGCTGCCTGTCAGGAGGAACTGAAAACGTTCCCATTTTCTTTGGCCACTGGGAAGCCAGAAACCCAGTTTGTCCCTGTTTCTACCCAAAATGTATTGGTCCCTTTGCATGGCATTTTGCATTCTAGCCTTAACTTTTGCTTGGTGTCATTTTCCTGCCTTTATGTTCCATTTTCCCTCGTTTTTCTCCCTGATTCCTCACCCTGTTGGGCATCACGTGTGGCTCTGAGCCATCTTCAGTAGGTGGGCTGTGCAGAAGCAGGCAGCCGGCCTCATTGTGCCTGTATGTAGGACCCAGCAGGACTCCAGTGTTCTTTGCTGGCAGGGTCCTGCAATTCCGTCTGAGAAGGACCTTTTAGAGAAGGGCGCAGATGACATCAGACGCTCTCTGCTTCCCCAGAGCAAGAAGTTAACTGAGTCGGGCCATGAATTGAAACTAACAGGGAAGGCACTCAAGTCAGCACGCCCAGAGCACCTGGCTGACGCTGTTGGTTAACTGACCGACTCCTGATTTTGGCTCAGGTCACGATCCTCAGTGTCATGAGATCGAGCCCTGGGTCAGGCTCCACATGGAGCCTGCTTGGGATTCACTCTCCCTCTCTCTCTCTCTGTCTTTATGTCACGACCCACAAAAACAATGAGCAAGGTCTTTGACTTGTTGGAGGGTTTGGTTTCCTCCTGTTGGGGAGAGAGGGGATGGGGGGTGGCCCCACACTGGTGGGGGGCGTGGGCACCCGCCAGCCTCCACGCACTGGGGTGGGATCACACACTGGGGGCCATGTCCCAGCACACCTTAGAGCTGGTTCTTACGGTGGCCCCAGGCAGGACTGAGTGTCATCAAAGAATCAGAGGCACAACTGTGGTGGGCGGCCAAGGAGCTGAGAAGAACAAAGAAGCTTTCCGACTACGTGGGCAAAAATGAAAAAACCAAAATCATCGTCAAGATTCAGCAAGTAAGTACTTTTGCTTTAACATGTCATGAGTTTTTGTTAATTATTTTCCAGCCCATAAAAATTTAGAATAAACCCGACCTAACATCCTTGCTGTAAATACTTTAATGCCAGTGGTTCAGGCTTAAAGGAAAACTGTCCTCTTTATGCACCAGCAAAACCTGGGAGAGTATGTGGACCGATTGACACCATCTGGAGTTTGTTTTAATGGGGGGGGGGGGCGGTGGCTATGCCGTGTGATTTCAACTTTAGAAATGGGCTATAGGTAACTAAAAAGATTTCTTGAAGTGAAAAATACAGCCTAGAGCACGGATTTCAAGTTTTCCAAGTACTGCTACTCTAAACGAGGAGGATGTGTCAGAAGCCTACACGTGTGTAGGTTAGCGTAGAGCTCTGTGTCCATAAGGTGCTTGGGCCACGTGCTCTGTCACAGCCATTTCTCTGTGATTTGGGGGAAACAGTGTCCCTCCCCTGCCCCACTGGACCTGCAGTGGCTGACAGGGGAATGGCCATGACAGATGGCACTGCCCGGCCTCTGGTCTCGGGTCCCCATGGGGGCCCCGGGCGAGGGGCTGCTGGAGTCCAGGCCTTCCTGTGGTGATCAGAATGGGTCACCTGTGTAGCTGGGGGCAGAGGAGGCTGTCATCCACAGTCCGCTCTTCCCGCGTCTTTCAGAGGGGACAAGGCGCTCCAGCCCGGGAACCAGTGATCAGCAGTGAGGAGCAGAAACAGCTGATGCTGTATTATCACAGAAGACAAGAGGAGCTCAAGGTAGCGGGTCCACAGAAGGTTTTCCGCAGAGCTGGCCCCCGAGTGCACGGGGCAGTTCTGGGGGCTGGTGAGCTCTGTAGGATGTGGGGAGGGGCCTTGCTGGAGCTCCCGCCTCTCCTGGGCCGCAGGGTCCCCGCGGGGCATCCACCTGCATCCGAGTCCCGAAGCGTCGTCCTGGGGAGGCGGGGAGTGGGAGTTTGGACAGGGGTTCTTTCTTCGGTCTGTTGATGTTGCAGAACACTTTCCAGAAATGCCTTCCTGAGTAAAACATGTTTATTTCCAGAAATTGGAAGAAAATGATGATGACTCCTGCTTAAATTCTCCGTGGGCAGATAACACCGCTTTGAAGAGACATTTCCACGGAGTAAAGGACATCAAGTGGAGGCCACGATGAAGTTCGCCGGCCGCCGTCGCTGTCGGAAGTACCAGCTTGCCTTTCATTACGCAAATAATACAAATTTAAAAGAATAATAGTAATATAGGGGTGCCTGCAGCCCTCTGTAAAAGATGTTGAATTTCTAGTTTTCCTAGTTTTTTTTTCCGTTCGAATGTTTAAAAGAAAAATTATTCGGGGTCTTAGAACTTAATAAATACATCCTCAAAAGAATCGGCCTAAATTATTTCTATTTCAAAACAGTATTTAGTATCTGAAATTTTTCTTTGAGCACTAAAGATGGAATGAATGACACATTTGTTTCTTCCGGATTTCTGTTTTCTGTTCTCACCGCGGCTGAGGTCCCGAGCAAATGGAAGAGCCCTTCCTCCCCGGAGCCCTGCGTGCGCCGCGCAGCTTGGCCGCTAGAGGCCGCTCGAGGCCGCCCGCCGCTCAGGCCCTCCAGGAGGCGGGGGAACCGCAGGCCCCACGCGCCCGACCGCCCGCCTCCCAGGTAAAGTTTGCCTGCGCGGCCTTGCTTTCTGGGCGTGCAGGCCACACCCGCGCTGGAAGCCTGTTTGCCGCTCGCAAGCCCGTCTAGCCTGGCAGCGGAACCAGTTCTGTGACTTCTGGGCTCTTCCTGGAAACGATGCAGGCGCCGGTAACACACGGTTGTCCCCTGCGGGCTCAGCCTGCAGCTCTCCGGGCGCTAGGCTGCCCCCAGGCTGACGACGGCGTCGGGCTCGGGGCCCCCCGGCCATCCTGACCGGTCTTCTGGGACAGCTTGAGCTTGAAACCCCGTCCCCTCACCCCCGCAGACCCTGGCACCCGAGCTCCGCTCCTCTCCCGGACGGCCTGGGCAGCCGAGTGGCCTGGGAATCCTGCCCTGCTGGCCCTTTGGTCTGTGCAGTGCCGTCCCCCTACCTGGAGGACCTGCGGCCGTGCTGGCCCGAGGTAGAGCCGAGTGAGGGGGGTTCGCCCCGCCTGGGTCCCGCAGTGCCCCCCGCACCTCTTCCTCCCGCTGTGCGTGCGCCTTCCCCGCCGAGGGGAACCCGGGGCGCAGGGCCGGCCACTGCCCCCTCTGCCCACCTCCAGCAGCACGATTTGCCAAGACGCTGCCCCTCCCCCAGGGGAGGACCCCATCCTTGACAGAGACGGGCCTCTCGAGAGCAGAAAGGACCTCGAACATTCCACGCAGGTTCTTCTCCCCAAACCTCCAGCCTCCGCTGCTGGCCTCCTCTCCTTCCCACCATCTCCAGTTTCCTGGAGCGGCTGCCCCCGCCCCCCGCCTCCCCTGCGCCCCAGCAGGCTCCCCCGCTTCCTGCTGTTCCGGAGAGGGGCTGCAGCCCACCACTCCTCTCTTGAGGGCGCCTTACGCTTCTGCTTGATTGACCGCTTTTGTAAAATCAAATCTGCATCTATTTTCCTTTTGGATTATAATTTTAAATGTTTCCATGAAGAGTGTTCGTGCTTGATGTGAAGTCTGCAATAAGATCCCATGATTTTATTCGAGGAGCGTCTTGCCTTTGACGATGTATAGTTTCTGTGTGTCACATCCGAGCCAGACTTGCAAACAATGTCATCAGGCCACACAGTCACTGTAGGTCTTTTTTTTTTTTTTAAAGATTTTATTTATTTATTTGACAGAGATCACAAGTAGGCCGAGAGGCAGGCAGAGAGAGAGGAAGGGAAGCAGGCTCCCTGCTGAGCAGAGAGCCCAATGCGGGGCTCGATCCCAGGACCCTGAGACCATGACCTGAGCCAAAGGCAGAGGCTTTAACCCACTGAGCCACCCAGGTGCCCCACTGTAGGTCTTTTTAAGAACAACTTTCTGTTTCCTTTGGAACTCATATGACTTGATGGGTATAAATGCTTTAGTGGCCACGAGAGTTATTCTGTGGCTTTCCATAATCCGAAGTTATGAGCCAGAGAGTCACTCGCTTTGCGGTATAGAAATCACTAGATTTGGTTAAGCATCTGCCTTCGGCTGGGGTCATGATCCTGGGGTCCCGGGATCGAGCCCCACACTGGGCTCCCTGCGCAGCAGAGAGTCTGCTTCTTCTCCCTCTGCTGCTCTCCCTGCTTGTTCTCCCCCCACCCCCTGTCGAATAAATAAGTAATAAAAAAAAAAATCTTAAAAAAAAATCACTAGATTTCTACGTCACACTCCACCTCTGTACTGGGTACTCATGTAAAAAGAACAGTCCTCTGCCCTTTTTTGCTTCAGGACCCCCAGGCTTTCTCTGCTCAAAGCTGCCCCTTCGCAGCCGCCCCTGAAGAAAGGGGGCTGGTGGTCACTGGTGCCCGCGGTGTGCCCACCGTGTGGCTGTGGCTGAACTTCCTGCGCATCACCCACTGAGGAGGCTGGTGGGGGTCTGAGGCAGCGACCTGAGTCATTCTTGGTCACATCGCTCATGGGGGTGGAGCCAAGGGGCCATCCCCCGGACTTGCTCAAGAATCTGTTCATCGCCAAGGCACCTGGGCCCATGGGAGGTCACAGACCAGCCTATGAACATGATCTTGCTGCTACCTTCTTGTTTTTTTAACCCATCTTTGGATCGCTATCAAAAGGAAACGAAGTGCCTATTGTCTGTGCGGCGCTAGCCTGGGCCCGTAGTTTTGTTCTTTCACGGAACCTGTGTTCTCACGTGGTTATTTCATGGAGACCAGGAATGCTAGTAATAAAATTTGACACCACCTGAAACCCTTTGGACTAGCAAACTGAAACCCTGGGCAGTATTTCTGTCACCGGATTACCTCGTTCCTTGGCAACTGCCCCTCAAAGAATGTGCCATTAAGCCTGAAATGAACAGCCACGAGCTTGGAGCGCCGCGGCCTCACCCACCATGGAAGTCTCCTGGGAAGCCTCAGAAACCACCCCACCCTGCTCCGCTCGCCACAAGATCTGGAGTCGCCACGAGATCTGGAGTCGCCACTCCTTGTTGCAGAACGCCCTCCTGGCCCACGTTCAAGGAGAGAGACGGTGGGACTCCTGGGAGAAGTTCAGCACGAGACGTCATAGTGATGGTGGCCCGCCTTGCTGCCCTACTATCTCCCAGAGGGCCACGCTAAGCCCTTTCCTCATGTTTTCTCAGGCACACCTCGCAACAGCCCAGTTAGGAAGAAACTAGGATTGTTGTCGTTTCACAAATAAGGAAACCGAGGCCCAGAAAAGTTCATTTGCCCAAGATGAATCATCTGAAGCCCCACCTGCTTGCCCAAGAGTCTGCGTTAGCTCTAGAGGCAGCCGTCCATTTACACCTGATGTGGCTACTCAAGCACGGGCTAGTGAGCCTCCAGAGCGGGCACAGGGCAGCCTGCAATTGTTTTCATGCCCTCGGCCAACAGCTGTGGGCCCGAGACTGCTCTGGTTCACCTGCTGCTGAAGGGGACAGGTGCCCAAGGCCACCCCAGAGATGCTTTCAGCAAAGAAGAAGCTTGACTGCACTCTGAAAACCACTGCCCCACACGAAGAGAGGGAGAATCTGGGGTTATGTCCTGGCTGGAAGCCAGCGCACAGGATTCTGGGTCACAGCAGCATGGACAGATTCAGAAGCCAGGGGATGAACAGAGCCCCATGGGCTGGGTCCTGGCCTATCCTTGTTTTGAACAGTTGGAATTCTATACATTCAGACCAAGAAAACAACAGGCTCGTCTGTGTTCCTGTTTCCACCACGAGGCAGGATCATCCTGAAATGCACAGTGTAAAAGTGCCAAAAAACCAACCCAAATCCCTGATCCCACAGTTGGCCGCACTGGGTGGTGCTGCTGCTCGGCGGCCACAAACCCACAGCTGGTCACTGTTTTCCCCTTACACCTTACCCGAGTATTCGTGGCGTAGCAGCCCATGGTCCCGAACGCATCCTACTGCTTTCCCTTGGCTCACGGAGAGGTCCCCGGGCTCCAGGCGCCCTGGCAGCCACCATCGCAAGGCTGATGAATGTGAGGACACCCCAGGGCCCTTCCTTCTGTCCCTTCATCTATAAGGTCATTCCAAAATAAGGCCAAGCCAAGTATGAGCGACGCTGATGACAGGACTATGGTCGGATACACGTCCACGGGCCTCTTTCCCCCTCCCTGCCCGCCTGCAGCCCCCCCCCTTCCACCCCACCCCCACGCCCCCCACACACAGTGGGCAGACACAATAGCGGCATTATTCTTGTGGGTTCTCATGTCTTGTTATCCCATTTGCATTGTGCTGGAATGGATCCCACAGGCTCAGAGCAACTGTGGGTTTTAGCGACAAATTTGCAAATACAGAATGCCCTCAGCTCTTTTCCCTCCAAATGCTGTGGTATGACTAAATCACTTACATTGTAAAATAAAAGAGAGGAAGATAAAACAATCAAAGGCATTGATATGCAAAGCAAAACCCGCAAATCGGAGAGCTTCTTTGAGTTTAACTACTAGACCTTCACAAAATGAACTCAGCTCACAGGAGCAGATGTCCACCTTTTCTGGCAACTGTGTCCAGGCTGGAAAACTCTGGGCGTTTCTAGAGGCAATTTACATTGAACTGATGAGAGTTTCTGAGTGGGATAGCTCTTGATTTTGCCTGGAGAGGTCAATAAGATTTACATTATTGAATATAGTATATTCATAGCTTTATGCTATGGGAACCACCCCCCCCCCCCATTGGCGAACATAGGTAGAAAAGCAATGTCACGAATTGACAATTGGCAAAGCTGATTTGGCCTGTGAAGGTTTCACCAAAGCTGTCTACACTGGAAGATTCGCCCTGAGCTGAGATGGAGAAGGACAGGAAAGCTACCCGGCTTCAAGCAACGTGTTTGGAAAAAACAGAGCATTTCAGAGCGTGTGCATCCCTGTCCCTGTGGAAACACTTAGAAACCTAGACTGAGGTGTCAGGCATCTTTTCTTTCTTTCAAAGTGGACTACATTTCGGAGAATGCCTCAGAATGTACTGCCACGGTTAAAATATAAATGTAAGTATTATATAAGGTTGATTTTATATAATTTATAAAATCAAAAACTCTATTAGAACGCAAACATGTTCGGGATTTGTAAAACTTTCAATTTTATATATATATTTTTTAAAGTAAAATCTTCAAGTAAGACGGGGGGCCTCGTCGGTTCAGTCAGTAGAACATGCGATGCTTGATCTCAGGGTCGTGAGTTCGAGCCCCACATTGGGTGTGGTGCCTACCTAAAAAAATCTTCAAGTAGGGAGCATTTCTTTAAAGGAGAGGCTGCTCTTTTACCAAAAGAGGAAAGTTATTGTCACCGAAACCCCTTCCTGGGAGCCCCACATTTAGCCCAGGCCCTTACTGCCCCCACAGCAACCTGAGAAGGTAATGTCCATGAGGCTGACAGCCAGCTTGCGGGTTTTCCCTCGGGAGCCAAAATTCAAATGTGTCTCACATACCACAGTTAACAAAGGCAGTATAGAAATATATATTTTTTTAATGATAGATTTAAATTTGTATAATGTATCATATTTTTCTCAGTTGAAGCATCAGCTACATAACAATTTTCCAATTGTCCCCTCACTTCCCCGGCCCAAGTGAGGCTAAGACGTGGCTTCTGTCTCTACTCCGGGATGTCCCTGCCCGGGACGCACCATCCCCACCTTGGACTGCTACTCATCACAGTCTGTTTATGTGAATGGACGGGAGCTTGGGAGGCAGGGCACTGTTTTAGTCGGATTTTAGTCCTCCCCCCACCCCCCAGAAGCAAGTATTGCGACACTTCCTAAAGACGATGTCAGTGAGGACCCACGGAGGGACAGTGCCTTCTCTCTTCATCCGAGCACGGCTTTGCCTTTACCTTCATGGATAAAGGGAGCACTGGGGCAGGAGTCAGGGGACGGGGATGCTAATTCTTCACGTCAGGCTCTGGGCCTCACGGAGGGCTGGTTCACGGCCCAGGGTGTGTGCCATTGTTACAACCTGACTTGGAGCCCGAGACTTCCTCAGAGAAGGCCACTCTCAAAGGCTTCTTGACTGGGGAAGCAGTCACGTGATCAGACGTTCATGTTAGGAGAGGAACCGGGGGCAGAGTCCGGGGACTTCTGCTGCGACACAAAGCACACCCTAAGAGATCATCGAAGTTTTTAAGAGGACAAGCAGCATTGTACCGAATCCGCGCCCCCCACCTCGGCTCCCAGTGCAGCATGCACGTTCTTCCTGTTCTTGGAGGCTTCTACATGGTTTTGTGGGTCTCAAAAGGGCCCCAGAAATTCTACCAAATAGAAGAGCTAGCAGCCTTTGTACAAACGTGGCAAGTAAAGGAAAAAGGAAAAGAGAAGTGTCTCTGGGAAGCTTCTAGGGGGTGTCTGGAGCTGGGTGTCTAGCTTCCCACCCCAGCCCCACCCCAGGAATGTATCTCCCAACTGGGGGATGGGGCAACCTCCCCCTGAGAAATTCTGGGGTCCTGGAGCCCCCTTTGGACGCTGCACAGTTCAACGTGCTGCCTGATAATTGTGCCTTTAGACCTTCCCTCCCTCCCGCTGAGTTCCGGTCCTGTCTTCCTAAGGCCCCCTCACCAGCCGCGCATCTGGGCACCGTCCCTCCCCGAGGCCACTTCCAGTCGCCTGTTAGACCCCGCAGCCCTGCCCTCCTGCCAGCGCCCGGGGAGCCCAGGCTGGGTTTTGGGTCAGAACCGGATGACCAGGTTTGCTCTTCATTCCTTTTAAAAATGCCTATTGCCTTTCAGCAATAAAAATAATATGGACTCAAATTAGAAAATGGGGGAGACTAATAAAAAAATTAAAAATAATTCAAATACCATCCTCCAGGAGCACCTCACTGACTCAGTCCAGTACGTCGTGTTACTCTTGATCTCAGGGTCGTGAGTTCGAGCCCCATGTTGGGTATAGAGATTACTTAAAAAAATTAAATCTTAAAAACAAAACGCAACAAAATACCATCCTCCAGGGCTCCTGGGTGGCTCAGTCATTAAGCATCTGCCTTCAGCTCAGGTCATGATCTCAAGGTCCTGGGATCGAGGCCCACATCAGGCTCCTGCCCAGCAGGAAGCCTGCTTCTCCCTCTGCCCCTCCCCCTGCTTGTGTTCCCTCTCTCTCTGTATCTCTCTCTGTGAAATAAATAAATAAAATCTTTTTTAAAAATACCATCCTCCAGGGAGAGGGTATTATATATTTTTTATCATGAAAATTGAAATTTATTGGAAAAATTAAAAAAAAAAAAACCCATGGTGAACTATCAAGTATCGCCCACTCAACTTTCAGACCTTTGCTAATCTGTGCTTTGCAATCTGTCCTCCCAGTGGCTCACACTGAAGTCTTCTAAAGAAATTCCCAGTCATCACTTCACTTCATCTATAACTTTTTTTATCAAAAAAAAATTGGCTCAGTTGGTTAAGCATCTGACTCTTGATTTCTGCTCAGGTCATGATCTCGGGGTCATGGGATCGAGCCCCATGTCAGGCTCTGTGCTCAGTGCAGAATCTGTTCGTCCCTCTTCCTCTGCTCCTCCCCTTCTCATGCACTGTCTCTCTCAAATCAATAAATAACATCTTTTAAAAAAAGTTAGCAGTTTTGCACATAGAAGAATCACAAAGAAAACATCAAAAAATACCCAAAATATAAATACTACAAACAGTATTCTCTGATCATAGTGCAAACAAACCAGAAATTCGCACTAACATCCCACCCACTGATAGGCCCTTCTTCTTGGAAATCGAAGATATACATTAAGCTACTCTCTTGGGAGAAAAGAGATATTCCAAAGCTGTACAGTTTCTAGAAAACAATGATATGATAGAACAGAACAGACTTACTGTGATTGTGCTACAACAGGATCTAGAAGAATGTCTAGCACTAAATATCAGAAACCATAAACATAAAATCAAAACCATAAACATAAACATAAAATCAATTAAACATCTAAATAAAGAACTACCAGAAGATGGACGAAGTAAACAAAGAAAGCAGAAGGCAGGAATTAATGGAGGTCAAAGCAGAAATATAATGAGTTGAGAAAGAGTGAGTTGAAAAACTGATAATTTGAAAAATCAACAAAACTAGAAAACTATTAGCTGATGTAACTAAAAAAAATAAAAATAAAAAAACAAAAAAACCCCCGCCCCCAATACTCAAAGTAGGAAGTGACAAGAGAGAAAGAATTAAACAGAAGAATTCTTAAAATGAGATGACAGGGGCGCCTGGGTGGCTCAGTGGGTTAAGGCCTCTGCCTTCGGCTTGGGTCATGATCCCAGGGTCCTGGGATCGAGCCCTGCATCAGGCTCTCTGCTTATCTTCGCATTTCCGGCCCCTGGGCCCGGAGCATCTCCCCTTGTCGCAATGGTCAAGGCTCAAACTTTAGACTGAAGCCTTGTGAGTGGTTGAGCCAGAGCTCGAGGCCAGGAGTCATCGGGTGTTCAAAGGGGCACCTCCCTGTGGGGCACGTGCCTGGCTTGTGTTCTTATTATACTGGGAGGTACACACGGAGTCAGAGGACTGATTGAGGTTGCTTTGAATGTACCAAAAAACAAAAGAAAGATACTATTTTGCACTAGTTTAAGCAAATAAATAGAAAAACTTAGAGGGTATGGATACACTTCTAGGAAAGTAAAGTGTACCAACATCAACCCAAGCCGAGATAGAATGTATATGCAGAGAACTTTTATAGAACAAAGACAGAAAACTCAAAATCCGCACACACAAAAATCACCAAGGGACTCTAGGAAAACTTTAAAGACCAATGAATCACAAAGCTGCATGAACCATCACAGAACATAGAAAAAGAAGCAGAGCTTCTAAGTTACTTCTATGGAGCTAATATAATATATAGCAGAACCGACAAAGACAGTCTTCTGTCACCCATGAATACTGATGCAAACATTTTTGATTAAAAAAAAAAAAGCAAAGAGAATCCCCGAGCATGTCAAAGATACTTTATCACGACCAAATGGGATTTATTTCCAGACATGGAAAACTGGGAAAGAAATCACATGATCATGGCCACAAACTCTAAGACATTTGACAAAATTCAACTCCCTCTTGACGCTCACTGTAAACCACAAACCCCCATATCCAGAGGATTTGCATCCTGCCACGTTTCTCTGGCTTCTTAGATATGCTTCCAGACACACCACTGGGACGGTTCTGTTCTTGGCAAGGTTGGATTTGGAGGATGAGGTTGAGGAGTTGAGTTCAGACAAGGAAGCAGCGGGGGCCTCACTTGAGTAGCTCAAGAGGAGTCAGAACCCCACAGATCTCTTGAGGGAAGACCAAGGTGGTTTCCACCCCAGCCAAGGGCCACAGAGGGGAGCGGGGGGACAGCTGCCCTCCCACCACCAAAAGGGGCATGCAGAGGAGCCTTGGACACAGATGGCAGGAAACCCAAGAAGCCGGGTGGTGGCGGGGACCACCTGAGCATGGCTTTAGATCAGAGTGTGAATGGGGACGCCAGAGTCACCGCTCCAGCGGCCATAATAAAATGGCACAGAAGCAGGGGCTTAAACATTTACATTCTCACGGTTCTGGAGGCCCAGAGTCCAAGTTCCAGGTGTCGGCAGATGGGGTCCCCCGGGGGCCTTTCTCATTGGCTCGTCCCCGGCCACCTTCCCTCTGTGTTCACGCATCCCTGGTGTCTCTTCCTGTTCTGACAAGGACGCGGGTCCCATTGGGTTAGAGCCCCACCCTCAGCACCAGGGCTTTCTCCTGTTTGCAACGCAAATGCCGGACTTAGGTTTTGATTATGCAGGTGCCTACTTCCAAGGGCCCTCTCCGTACACCCAGGGAGGCCACGGGAGGAGCTCCAGAGCCCCTCCCCACCTGCCAGCCTCCTTTGTTTTAGAGATCTTGGTTGATTTAGATGACTGACCGTTTGCGCCTCTTGGGTTTTTTTTCTCTTCCCACCCTCTAAATTCCCACTCTTGCATTTTATATTTATACTTATAATATGTAAATAAATTGTTATATATTATATACTTACATAATATATTTATTTATATAATACATATATATTTTTTAAATTCCTGCTCTTATATTCACCAGTAGAGAATGAACTCTAAAAACCCCAGCCTCTCCCCTCAGCCCCACTAAAAGCAGATTCCCAGGCCTGTGCTCTCCCTCACTTGCTTGCTCTCTCCCTGAGACCTCGCTGCGTGGTCCCAGGTGCGATGTGAAAATTCCAGGTCCTGTAAGCAATAAACCTTTATTTCCAAGTTTCCTGATGATTGCTGCCGAAGGACATCCTGCGATGGTAGTGCGAGCCACAAGGGCTTGTCCAACCAAAGCACGGGTTACTGATGGGCTGAGGAGACCCGCACACCACAGCGATCTCATTTGATCTTACTTCCAAACGCTCTCACAGTCAAAGGTACTAGAAGGGTGAGGGCTTCCATGTATGAATTCAGAGAGGGCACAGTTCAGCCCATAGCAGGCTCTGTCATCTAAAAGCTGCAAGATCTTCGGTGGTTTATTAACCCGACGAGCCTCAGTTTGCTGCTCTGTGCATGGGGCTAATGGCATTGCCCACCTGGTCCACTAGGACAGCGTGAGCCACCGCGCACCCAGGCTCCTCTGGGCTTTCCCGTGCCATCGCCACAGTCATCGGCCAACAGCTGTCTCCTTCGTGTTGCAAGATGGCTGTTGTGCCTCTAAGGACTGCACTTTTTATCAGGCAGAAGGACGGAGGAGAGACAAAAGGCAAGAGTCCACAGCGTGGGCGCCTCTTGTGTGGGCCCCTCCTACCACCCCCCCCTCGGCGACTTTCCTTTGTGTCTCATTGACGGGGACTGATTGCTTCATGCATGCCAGCTGCGAAGGAGGGTGGAGGGGTCAGTGCTTCAGCCGGGAAAATCGCCACCTTGGACAAAACTGGAGTTCTGCTGGTAAGGAGGAGAGGGGGCATAGACATCGGACATCCTCACGCTTGCCATCCCTAACCTCCGGGCTGCCGAGGGTACTGGGATAACTTGCTTGAAGCAAGACAACAAGTAGGGGCAGCGATAGCATGAAACACGGTCATGTATCCAACACCCGAGGTCCCCAAACAGCGAGTGTGCGAAACCAGGACTGCATGATTGCAGCATCACTGGAAGGAAGGAGCACTGGATCCAGATCTGACCGGGTCAAAATCGAAATTTGGCGCCTCCCTGCATTTCTAACACTTTGACATCTGGGCCTTGCCCACCACAGAGGGAGGGGCCCTGCCAGGAGGAGCCGATTCCCAGAGATAACCACCAACACAGCTGAGAGCCCACCTTCTCTAGGTAAACCATCCAGTCCAGAGCCCACGCCCCAACTGCCTCCTTTACTGGGTTCTGACACTCCGGGCCACTTGTTCCCTGTCCTAACCACGCCAAGGACAGCCCTATATGCTGGTACCTGCTCAAGGTCCCCAAACCAGCCCTCAGCTCGCCTGCCCCGCCTCGCCCCCGTACCTTCCTGCTAAATCATGGTAAAGGCTCTTGCCCACCTTTCCCGACTCCCTCTGCCTCCTGCCCAGCCCCTGTGCTCCGGGGAACTGAGTCACAAGCTCCTCAGTGGTCATTGTCTCCTGATCCAATGGCTTCACTGCCCCTCAGTCGTCCTAAAGCCTACCTTTTAAGGCAAGAGGATGGAAGAAAAGTATAGGAAGGCGCAGGCCGCTGGAGAACAGTGGCGCTCCGGGGGGTCCCCACCGAGATCGTGGGTCTCAGATCTGCTCCCTGCCTCTGCCCAGTGCTGAAGGGCACAGCCTCTCCCTCAGGACAGGATGGCTGGGAGATGCCTGCACACCTGTCCCTCCCCCGGCGGGGGCGGAGGGAGCGCTTCTTGGATGCCATTCCCCACATCGGGACCTGAGCCCTGCCCCATGGCCCGGCCCACACCCACACCCTCCTGGTCACACTGCTGGGGGTGGGGGGTGCCATGACTAGACATTCTGCCTCCCAGAGCACAGCCTCTGTCTGAACCCATATTTGGGGAACCAAGAAGAAAAGACGCTGCTAAGTTTAGAATCTCAAAGCAGTGCTCACAGCCTGTGAACGCAGATGCGTTCTGGGCCGTTTTAATGAGAGGAAGTTTATATAAAGCTGTGGGAAATGTAGCACTTCCTTGGATACAAACGCAGCCCGGTTACGCAGTATCTCAGGATTTTGTCTCAGTGACAGACATTCGATCCCTGGAGACCACCCGACTCTCAAGAATATGTGTGGGCTGAGCGACATCAGAGGGGACAGAAGCCTGTTCTGGGCCGGCCCGGGGATCCTCAGATTTGGAGACCCACCTACTCCAGAGGAGTAGCTCCCCTAGAAGTGATCAAACTGGGGTCAGGGGCAGGGCTTCCATCTCACACCAGCTTATCTGCTGGGCTCCCCTGGTGTCCCTCCCTGTGCTGCATCAAGGCAGGGGGCCAGAAATAGAAGAGTAGAAGTCTCAAGGGGCCCCGGAGGTGGGGGTTTTTCTCAGGTTTTGCTTCTAGGGATCCCAACCAAAGACATTCCCCAAACAGGTGCCTGAGGACAGAGGGAGAGGGAGAGAGAGAATCTTAAGCAGATTCCACGCCCAGCACGGAGCCTGACATGGGGCTTGATCCCACAGCCCCGAGATCATGACCTGAGCCAAAATCAAGAGTCAGATGCTCAACTACCCTGGATAGCTGGGCACCCCTCAAAGGGCTCCTGTAATCAAATATTATGCTCACTGTAGATCTGTTGTCATTAAAATGCCAATGTTTAAAGAATTGTAATAAAGCACATCAGTCACTGAAAACTGTTCTAAATATCATTTGTTTTGGGTGATCAAGAAGGCGATTTGGGTCTTACTGTATTTTGTGGTCTCCAAAGTGGACAGCTGCCATCATTTCTCTCCATGGCAGTTCTGTCTACATCCCGCCATGAGCCCCACGAGTCGGGGGCGCCTCTCGGGCTCCCCTTGACTTCACAGTTCGGTTCAAACTCCTCATCTGGTGGGAAAGGCCAGGCCTGGGTCACAGCAGGTGCTCAAAACTCATCCGCCGAGTGACCTGGGCCAGTTAGCCATTACTCGGTGCCGCACCTCGGTGACATGAGGAACTCCATCCTTCCCTTCCTGTACCCCATGGAGCTGCCCGTCTTCCCTGTGGCTGCCACTGCTGAGGGTTCTGGACCTTCTTTGTTACAATTCAGCAGAATGACAATAACAAAGCCAACTACCTGCCTCCAAATAGTGATTCTTTCCTTTCCCTGAGCGAAAGAGCACTAATTAAGTTGAAAAGCTGAACACAGGGCAACTAACTAAAACACCACATTCCTAGCATTTATTACAGCTAGGGGGAGCCATAGGATCAAACCCTAGACAAGGACCTTTAAGTGAAAGGAGGAGAGTAACACCGGGACATCTCTGTTATCTGTCTGTCTGTCTATCTATCCATTGGGGGTGGGGGAGTGGAGAAGCAGAGCCCAGCGTGGAGCTTGACACAGGGCTCAATCTTACAACCCTGAGATTATGACTTGTGCTGAAATCAAGAGTCAGAGGCTTAACTAACTGAGTCACCCAGGCGCCCCTGGGACGTCTCTTTTAAAGTGACTTCTTCCTCTTCTCTTTTCTCCTTTCTGACACCCGGAAGGCATATGTAATGGCTGGACTCCAGCAGTCATGTTGGACTATGAGATGACCTCATACATGACCTTTACCTCATGTAAAGGAAAGCTACATGTGGCAGAGCAACAAGATAGAAGGAGCCTGGGTCAGGGCACCTGGATGGTGCAGTCAGTTAGGCATCCGACTCTTGGTTTTGGTTCAGGTCATGATCTCAGGGTCGTGAGATTGAGCCCTGCCTTGGGCTCCATGCTCAGTGCAGAGTCTGGTTGAGACTCTTTATTCCTCTCCCTCTGCCCCTCCGTGCTAAAATAAATAAATATATCTAAAAATCTAAAAAAAAAAAAAAAAAAAAGAAAGAAAAGAAAAGAAAGTCTGGGTCTGTGAGATCATGGGTCCCCATACAACTCAGGACTGCCTGTATATGTTCTTCTACTGGTTTAGACACTATTTCAGGCCTGGGTTACTTAGAGATGAACCCAATCTAATTGGTGTGGTGATATTCACATTCTCTCACAGCAATTATACCCCATTTCTGCAATGCTTAACGGTGTAAAGAAGAGAAAGCAAAATCAGAGTTGATAAAGTTGCCTCGGGCTGTGGACAATCCAGAGGCACTGAGCCCATGCCTTGTGCCGGGATGTCAACAGCCTGAAAAGCCCCTGCCTGCCGGAGAAAAACCAGGGAACACTTACGAGTGTCTTCCTGAGTTCCACTCTTTAAAGGAGAAATGAGCCAGAGGCTGTGGTGCCAGACTGTCAGATTGACAAATGTGAGAATCACTTATTGTTCCCAAATCAACATCTCATCTGGCAACCTTCTCTTTTTCCTCTACTGAGTATTTTCTGCTGGCGGTCTTGAAATGATCCGTTGTCACTGCGAGCATCAGCCAACCCTTTAGCCCTGAGAGAGGAGCAAACAATGAGGGGCTGATGGCTGAACGCTGACTCTGTGGGGAGGTTAGGAAGGAATTCCTGAATCAAAGAAAAAAATCTTTTAAGCTCTGGAGTTGGGGCCTTGAACAGCACCCCTTATGCACCAAATATGAGTCAGTTTAGGCATTTTTGGTGCTTTGGGTGAAGACTATGGACTATAGACTTTTGTTCAAATCCTGACACAACCACCTGACAGCTGTGAGATCTGAGCCAGTTACTTTAACTTTGTCGGCCTCAGTTTCCTCATCTGTAAAATGGGAATGATGATAGTACTTACTTTCATGAGGTTGTTATGTAGATGAAATGAAATACTCCTTATAAAAGCATTTAGTAGGGACGCCTGGGTGGCTCAGTGGGTTAAACCTCTGCCTTCGGCTCTGGTCATGATCTCAGGGTCTTGGGATCGAGCCCCACATGGGGCTCTGTGCTCAGCAGGGAGCCTGCTTCTGCCTACTCGTGATCTCTCTCTCTCTCTGTCAAATAAATAAATAAATAAATAATCTTAAAAAAAAAAACAACACTTAGCACGGCACAGAGAAAGAGTTCCAAGCATTCCTGTTAGTATTCACAGCTTACAGAGATTTCATTTGAAGATTGTCAAACCCTTCAGAAGCCAAGTGACAGCTGAGTTTTCCTGAACGTAGGGAAATGATGGACTAGGCATATCACGGCCTCGATCTTGAAACCTGGGCTTGGCTGGGGTCTCAGCATTCCTGCCACAAGGTTAAATTTCAGTAGAAAGTTGTCGAATGAGGAACTTTACAAGAAGTGAAGTTTTTTGCTGTCCCCCTTATCTGTATTCCCCTTATTGACCTCAGAGTGCCTCTAAACCACCCATGGGCCCAGTCAGCTCCCACACTGCACTGTCCCCCTCTGGCAGATGTGTTTGGCAAAACCCCAACTATTGTTAGAACAACATTCCAGCTTAGCATGGTGGACAGAACCCCACAATCAAGGTCATGGGGAGAGGGCCAGACACCCCTGGTCCTGGAGCTTTCTGTTCAACACCAGCGTCAAGCCAACTGTCACCTGATCTCCAGCCCTCCCCCCATGCTCCCCTGTTTCCTGACTCACCGAGCAAACAGGAGACTGGCCAGTCTCAGAGATGCTGCACGTGGTCCCCCCACCACTGGGCATCTGTCCCCCATTTCAGGGACAAGCCACCCAGACTCCAGCCAAGGCCACCTCGGGCCTTGTTCACGTAGTTCTGTCCCCTGCAAGGACACACTGCTTCCAGCTTCCTCTCCCACAACATCGTCCCATTCATAAATAAACATAGATAGGGTAATAGTCTCCCTCTTCAAACAAATCCTCTTGCTTCATGTAACGAAATTGACAATCAGAAGGTTTCTTCTATTTTTTTGTTCCCTCAACTGAAATTTAAAATTTACAAATTTACAAATCATGTTTAAAGAATTCGCCAATCTATTGTTTTGTTCTGATGATTCTCCTGCATTCAACAGCCTGTAAAAACTACCATATCCATGGTATTTCCGTGGCCATATCCATGGCTTTTAGGAACATGTGGCTATTTCAACCTTAGGAAATAGTAATGGGATATAGTGTCTTAATAGGTCAAAGGGGAAAAAGCTTATTAATTCCACAAATACTACAAGGGAATTTGATAAATCAATACCCATTCTTGATAAAAGAAACAAAAACAGCTCTTGGTAATCCATGAAATGAAGGATACTTTCTCAGCATGATAAGGAATAAAGAGCAGCTAATGTCATACTCAAGTCTGAGGTCTGTGAGCAACACTTGCCAAATGTTTCCTCACGAAAAATAGATCTGGTGTTTCATGTAAAAAATGGTATCGTGGTGTATGAGTTAGGGTAATGTAACAAACACCAACATTTCAGAGGTTTATTACAGTAGGAAGATATTTCTGCCTTGTGTAAAGTCCTATACGGATGTTTCTGGTTGGTGGACAGTATCACCAAACACAGCTCTGTTTGGTGATTCAGGGGCTCAGCTTCCTTCCCTCCTGTGGGCTCTGGAGTTCCTGGGACCTTGAAACTGGCTTCCAGCTGGCAAAAAAAAAGAGGGGGTACACACCCTTTACTTAACTACTCTGAATGTGACACACCTCACTTCTGTTCACATTCTGTAGGCCTGAACTAGACTTAGGACTTCACTTGTCTGCAGGATGCATGTGAGCCCAGGAGGGGAACGGGCAGCAGCCCCACAGAGGAGGAAACAGGGGCGGGCAATCTTGTTTGTAGCAGCGGGAGTGAGAAGTAGGACAACGAGATGGAGGACATTCTGCTAATGATCTCTCACATTTAACAAGATTGCATACCCTTTGACCTCATAACCTCACTTCTAGAAATTTTTACTGTGGTTATATTCACAAATATGTGTAGATTTACATTTTAAGGACATATCTCATGTATTGACTTCCCCTGGCTGTGGATTCAAATGACCACAAACCTGCTGACTTCGACAACAGAAATTTATTCTCTCACAGTTCTGGAGGCCAGAAGTCCAAAATTAGCATTGGTGGGCCTGCTGCAAGGGGTCGGCAGGGCCATGTGAAGGCTCTAGAGGGAATCTTTCTGTGCCTCTTGTAGCCTCTGGGGGCTGCTGGCATTCCAGCCCTTGCCTCCATCTCCATATCCCCTTCTCCATGTGTGTGCTTGCTCTTCTGTATGTGTCCTTCTAAGTACATTTGTGATCACACCCAGAGAAACCAGCACCCTCTCCCTGTCTCAAGAAGCCTAATCTAATCACACCCATAAGAACTTTTCCCCACATCAAGTAACATTCTCAGGTTCCAGGAAGCAGGATCTCTTTGACATCTGGGTGGCCATCATTCAGTCTGCCATGCCAGGCAACACTATGATTGACGAGACACTGGTGACATCATGAATGTCCATCAAAAAAGATTGGATGAACAAACTACTGTCCATCTGTACAGTGGGATTCCCTGCAACTATTAAGAGGAGAAAGGCCACAATCTATGTACTGACTCAGAAAAAAACTCAGGTATAAAACGGTGTGTCCTAACTCTTCTGCTTATTTCAAAAGAAAGAAATATATGTATGCTTATATACTCAAAGAGTGTTTGTGGAAGGTTCACTATACACTGTTAAGAGTGGCCACATGTGGTTCAAACTAGAGGGAGGCAGGGGTGGGATGGAGTCCTGCTTTCCCTGCAGGCTCTCTTGTACCTTTTGAAGTCCCCTCTTCCTATAAATACAGAACCAGCTGATACACAGTGATACACATACACCCATGATCCACAATGTAGCCAAAAGGTGGCAGGCAACAGAAATGCCCTCTGACAGATGACTGGGTAAACAAAATGTGGTCTACGCAGACAATGGAGTGTTGCTCAGCCTTGGAAGGAGGGAAACTGGATTGCTACTTACACGGATGGACCCTAACCACATCACGCTCAGTGAAATAAGCCAGTCACAGCAGGACAAACATTGTACAAGTCCACTCATATGAGGTATTTATAGTAGTTGAAATCAGAGACAGAAAGCAGGATGGTCGTTGTCAGGGACTGAGGAAGGGAGACTGTTTAATGTGGATGGAGTTTCACTTTTGCAAGATGAAAAGAATCCTGGAGATGGATGGTGGTGATGTCTGCACAACAATGGGAATATACTTTATGCCACCGAACTGTACACTAGAAAATGGTTAAAATGGCAAATTTCCCTGTCGTGTGTGTTTTACCATGATAAAAGAAGGAAAATGTTTAAAACTCAGTTGTAGTAGTATGGTAAATAACATGGGAAGACAGTTGCAGCATTTGGTTGCCCAAAGAAAGTAGCTTGCCAAAAATATGTAAATATAATCTCATTTACATAATAAATAAATAAATGTAGCATTAAGAAATCCTTTCTTGACTTGCCATCCTTCTCTAACTATTGCCTCCCTTCAGTGCCATCCTTTACTGCTGTAAAGAGTTGTCCACACCTGCCGTCCCTCCCGTTTTCACTTGAACCTGCTCTGGTGGGCTCTTGTCCACAGTGTAGGAGAGAAGCCCCATGTTGGGGTCAGTCACCTGCACAAGCTCTCCTGCCTTGCTGGGCTTGACCATTCCACCTGGAAATGTTGGGAAGCTCAGGGCTGGTTCCCCAGCTCTCCTCTTCCCCTCACTCACTCCCCAGCATGGTTTCTGCAGCTCTGGGCAGGATAACATCTGTGGGAGGGAGGACACGGTGCTCTGGTTGAGCATTGACAGGGCCAGTATTTGAAGGTGTTGATAGAACCTCCCTACCTCTACCCCCACCCCATGGAAGCATCTTGTGAGGTCCACCTGTTAGGATCAGGGAAGGCTCAAAGGGTAACCATGCCTGGGCAAGAGAGTTTCAGCAGACCCCCATGAGCGGGAAGAGCCCCATGGAATAGTACAGGAGCCTCACCAGGGTGAGACCAATGGACCGGACCCTCTTGGAACCCCGTTTGGCTGACCAGACCCCGAAGACCCTGGTGGCTCTATAACCACCATGTTTCCTCCCGCCCCTAGAGTCACATTCCTGGGAGCACTGAATATGTCAACCTGACATATGGCAGTTCAGCCATCCAAGAGCAGAAAAGGGCATTATTTGAGACTCAAAAGGTGTATTTTATGTTCACACACTTGACTTTCAAGACCCTGAATGAATTTTGCTGAAATAACTATTCACCTTTGGGTTTCATCCAAGTATGTGAAGTTTTAGTCCCCCAAAGCCCTTTATCTTTCTTTAAAAAAAAAAAAAGAATATTAAAAGTGACTGAAAAGAGGGATTTAGAAATGAATGGCTATTTTTCAACATCTCTTATAAAATGCTATAATATTTCTCAGGGACACGGATTTAGGGAAAGCAAGATTTAGAACCCAGTGGCTGTTTATTGTGATCTGAGATTTCTATCCTTGCTGGCCTCAGGATTCAACCCTGCACGGTCAGAAGTGGGGCAAATGCAGGTGACTACCCATCCCAGTTGCCAGTCTGCACCCTGGTTTTAGCACTGAGAGTCCTGTATTGCAGAAAACCTCTCCATCCCCAGCAAGGAACTGGGGTGGTTGGTCCCCTGAGTTGAGATTACTATGGATAGAGAAGTGCTCATACAACCCCGCTCAACCCAGCCCAGATGACCCAGCGTCCCTGTCAAGTCAATGTCATCAAGAGGCAACATTGATATCAAGAACTGTATGCAATGCCAAGTGCAGGGATTTTAGATGCCTCAAGGGATAAGGCCTTATGTCCCAGCCTGGTTCTAGCTAACCAAGAATCACCTGCCGCCTTCAGGACTGATAGAGCTGTGAGTGGGGACCAAGGCAGAGCTGTGTGACAATGAAGGCTTCAGTGAGTCCCAGAATTAGACAGAGGACCCAGGCCTCATGCTGGACGGCAGGGACTCTGTCTTCGTCATGTTAATATTCCTAGTGATGGCTTCCTTCCTGACCCAATGAGCCCCTAATCAGTGGCTCTTGCACTGGACAGAACTGTCATGGCAAAGGCTCGAAGAGGACCGTGTGTATGCCCGCGTGGGGGAGAATGAGAGAGAGATGTCAGGAGGCAAGGCTGGGGCCCAGCGTAACCAGCCCCACAGTCCCCCCAATCTTCCCCAGTGCTAAGCTTGGGGCAGGTAAATACTGACTGCCACTGGTGGTCACCCTAGAGTGTGTCCTAATCCCCCCCCCCACCCAGTCCTTTACCCACGTGTAAGTCCTGGCTGGTGTCTCCTGGACAATTATTTTGGAGACTGTCCAAACCTCACCTTCTCCTGCTACCTGTGCCAGCCCCAGGCACCCGAGGATCAGCAGGCATCCCGAGAGCTCCCAGACACAAGCTGGTGTGGCTGGGCATCACTGACATACTTCATTGACCAGTCCTGCCCTGGTCTAGTTCGGAACTGAATCCCAAGAGTGCTCTGTGATCTCTCTTCCTTCAGGCCACTTTGTGGCCACCAGAGCTAGAGATGTTCCAAGAGGATCTTCCCGAGTCCAACAGGGCCAGATTGCCTCATGGCAAGCCCCACATGAGGCGGTTATGTTCATTGAGTGTCTCTTCCACAGCTGGACTCCCTCCAGCCAGCTGCGTGCAGACTCCTGCTTGTGAGAGCTAACAGTTAAACATTTCAGCAATGTCGCAAGCTGGTTGTTAAACACAGCTGCCATTAAAGATTAAATCGTGTCAGCTAACTGTTAAATAGGTTAGATGCAAAGGTGGTAACTTTTCAAAACGTATCACTTCCTAATCATTTCACCTTATTTTATAATTATCCACACTCTTGATGTTATTCATCCCTGCCGTGTCTGGGAGGGGAAAGCAGGATGGTGGGGTGCTGTGGGGCCTCTCTTCCCCACTCTGCCAGTGATCCCACACTGGCAGCTTGCGTTGGCCATCGAGGGAGTATTTATACCATGGACATCTACAAATGCTACAAATCAGGACTTTTTCAATTTGATTACTGGTTGTGCACCCCAGCCCAGCATGGTGCCTGGCACAGAACAGGGCTCAGCTGCTCACCCTTTGTAAGTAAACTTCCTGGAGTTATCCCAGCTTGAACGTCCCATCTGCTTCCTGCCAGTGACTAGTCATGCTTGGTCTACATTAGTTCCCCTTGAGTTGCTGTGGAATCAATCCGTATTAGCCTCCAGTGGCTGCTGTAACAAATTAACACAAACTGGATGGCTTAAAACAACAAATCCATTCTCTCACTGTTCTAGGAGCCAGAAGTCTGCAATCGAGGTGCTGGCAGGCCAAATCCCTCCAAAGGTTGACGGGAAGAACCCTTCCTTGCTTCTTGGCCCCTGATAATCCTTGGCATTTCTTGGTTTATAAGTACAGCACTTCAGTGCCTGTCTCTGCCTTCACATGGTCTTCCTCCCCCTGTGTACTTCTCTACATCTTCTTCTCTTCTCAGAAAGACCCAGTCACTGGTGTCCCAACCCTAGAACCCACCCTAATCCAGTATGACCTCATCTTAACTAATTGTATCCACAAAGACCCTGTTTCCAAATAAGGTCACATTCTGAGGTTCCAGGTGGTCAGGAGTGGAAGAAAGGGACACTGTTTATTTTTATTTTTCAAAGATTTTATTTTATTTTTCTTTTGGCAGAGACAGAGCAAGCCAGAGAGCACAAGGAGGTGGGGGAATGGTAAAAGAAGATGGAAAGGGAGAAGCAGGCTCCCTGCCTAGCAGGGACCCTGACATGGGGCTCAATCCCAGGACCCTGGGATCATGACCCGAGCCAAAAGCAGATGCTTAACCAACTGAGCCACCCAGGCACCCCGAAGGGACACTGTTTAACTCAACACCGAATCCCTACAGTAGGAACCACAGGCAGTGCTGTCCCTCTCATGTGGAGAAGAAAATTCTCAAAGACTGCTTGATACCAATCATGACCAATGAACAAAAAGGCCCCTCACTGCAAATGTTTCTATATTGCTTTTACGGTTACTTTCTGGATAAGAACAAATATTCTCTTATATTCACATCATCAACCTTGGGGGTCTCTCCTTTTTTCCCCCCCCAGCTGCACCCATGTATACTCTCTCTTCCAGAAACTACACCATTCTCTAACCAGACTCGCACCTCTAAGGATGGCCTGTTCCCTGTGACCTCCCAGAAGCTAGAGTCCTCCCTTATTCTAACGACTACAGCCCTGGTTCAGTGCCCACACACATGCCAGACCCACCTTGTGGCCCACCCCAAGAAGAGTTTCACAAACACTGTTCACACAGAGAGACACACTTTAACTTCTCCCAACCTGCTGAGATGATGATATCTCATCTTTGTGGAGCACTTAGTAGGCGGCACGGCCATTGTCAACAGTCAAAGATGCCATTTCTATGATCTCCTTTGATGCCTATTTCAGTCCTGGAGAAAGCCAGAAAGAGGGCACTTTCATATTCACAAACCTTTGGGCTTTCGGGGGGTTTGTGGACCTCTGGAAGAGCATGATGGTTTTCCTAAGAGTTCACAAACCCCAGGATAACAAGTCCAGGAAAGGAGCACATTTCATTAGGCTGATGGCACGAATACCCAGCCACAACGGCTGGAAGCACAGGTGCACAGGATGGGGCAAAAAGAGACAAGGCCAGAAGATCCGGGCATCACACAGGGGAGCCTGTGGGTCAGCAGAAACTAGGGGCAGGGCCTCAGGCAGGTGGGACAGGGAGGGAAAACAAGGCTAAGGCTAGGGAAAGACAAGAGAGGCACCTAGGGTGCAGAATTTAAGGAAGTGTTCCCTTCCTCTCTGGGGAACCCCCCTGGCCTTGAAGGAGGAGCCCAGCACAATCCCCGTACTGGGAAGTGGGCATGGGACGGGGGTGAATCCCCAGGCATTGGGACAGTGGGGCCCCAACAGGAAACAGAAGGCACATTCACTTTGGGACCCTTCAGGAGGGCTTCTTTACAGAGGAGTGAACAGGAGGGAGGGGACCACAGGGCATAGGGCATTGCCTGGGCTTTAACAACAGGAGCAGGTACCAGGCCTGACAGATGAACATGACTGACGGGCCCAAAAGGACAGTGCCAACCCTTCCTGAGTCAGCCTGATGTGAAACAGAAGAGCCAAGTGCTGCAGGCGAGGGGAATAGCTCTGGTCCCACCACCACCACTCCCATGACGTCCTGAGGCCCCAGCTTGAAAGGAGCCCAGGCTGAGTAGACCAGGTCTAAACCTCACTCCCCAGGCCGCCTTCCCCGGTTGCAGGTGAAGCTCCAGTTCCGATCCCACTGCGGGACCCCTCCCGAGCCTGCATGTGTATGGTCTCCCAGTGAAGATCTGGAGTGATTAATCAATTAATCAGTGCTGTCATGCTGGGCTGGTAGAATGCTGGGCTATCCCCAGGGGCGTCTGCGGTGGGGCTGTAGACTCTGCAATGGGAAGCCCTTCTTCAGGAGGGAATCTGCTTCCAAGACCAGGACCCCAGGATTAGACTCTGACCTCCACATGAGCTGTGCCTTCCCTCCTAGGGAGAGCTGAGGTTCAGAGAGGAGGGTGACTTTCCTCTCTGAGCTGGTGGTGGGCCAGACTCCCTTAACCGAGGCATGTGGATGGGTAGGGGTTGGAATTGAGCCCGGTTAAAATGCTCTCTTCAGGATGCTTTCCCCGGGGGGAGCCATCTCCCTACTACCCTCTCCTAGTGTGTGTGTCTTCTCTTCACAGTTGGGAGTTGTATTTTTTTTATGGCATCTATTTGTGTAATGTCTGCCTCCCTGACCAGAACGTGGGCTCCCTGAAGGCAGGCACCACACTTTGTTCACCACTGTGTTTCCAGGGCTTTCCACAGTGCCCTGCACAAAATACAGGACATTTGTAGAATGAATGAGCCACGAAGGATGGGTGGACACAGCCTCAGGCAAAGGAAGAAGGAATGAGAAAGAGGCCACCCTGTCTTGGGTCTGGGAGAGCAGGGGGCCTAGTACCTTTTGCAGAGCTGTGAGGCTTTCATACAATCTGGGAATGGCAGGTGCTTCCTGATCCAAAATTCGTCATGACAAAATCTTTTGTCAGTTTCAATTGACATGGAGGTAAGCTTTGATCCCAGAGCCTAGAGGTGAAAGGTAATCATGGAGGGAATAGAGAAGTGGGGCGCAGGGGTAGGATTTACCCAAACCAGTCAGGGGTGCCCAACTTCTTCATCACCAAGACCCTTCTTATTAATTTCCCCTCTTGTCCATAGACCCCACACTTTGAAAGTGTTAGTTCGGCAAACAATGTTAGGAGTAATCTACCTATTTTCGTATTTTTTATTAACTAAAGCCATCTGTAACACTTTGATTGCCTTTCTTATCAGTATGAGATCATTAGATGGAGATAATTCTAGCCTAAAGCAAAGTAACTTGATATTTTCATTAACCCTTATAGCTAGATGGTGGGTCCCTGTGTGATTTCCATTTAACTGTCTGGAAATAACTCCAGATCATACATGGACAACAACTCTCTTACAATAAAGCAGCAACATTCTTTTCTGTCTCTCTCCTTGCTAGGCTCCTCAGGACTCACGATGTTAGAAACATAGAATGTAAATACAGACACGTGCTTCTGGAATTAAGTGCTATGGGGTGAGCAGAGGAGGAGAGAGAGAGAAGAGGAAGTTCGTACTTATAAATGTTGCATATGATGGGCTGAAAAAAATTCAGTGGGCTGGTGATTTCTAAATCTCTTTGCAAGAGAGTAGAGACATTTCATTTTCTTTCCCCCTTCCCTTTAGGGCCAATCATTAAGCTGACTGGACATTCTGAGTCACTGAGTTCCACATGAGTCTTGACTTTGACCAGTAGAAATCTGGGGAAGAGCTACTAAGTCTTTGAGCTCATCATGGTGGGGTTAGGGCCCTTCAAGTTTTCAGCCCCTTGATGGCCAAATGTTGGGCAAAGAAGTAAATAGAAACATAAAAGAGGGAGGTGGGAGTGAAGCTATATTTGGAATAAGGAAGTGACATCAGATTGTAACTTGAATCCACAGGAAGAAATAAAGACAATTAAAAATGGTAATCAAGAAGGTTAGCACTTAAGCAAACTTGGTGAATGCATATGTATTCTTTATTCCATTAGCCTTTCAAAAGAGTTAATAGTATATAAAGCAATGACCATAATACTGTATAGTTGGGTTTGTAACATTACACTTACAATATACAGTTGGGTGTATATAGACATGATATGGGTAACAAAGATAGCACAGAAAGAGAGCAGGGGATGGAATTAATTTTCTGTAACTTAGTGGAATTATGTCAGTATAAATATGAGGTGGACTGTGGTAAGTTAAGATGTGTATCGTGAGAGCTAGGGAAAGCATGGGGCGGCTGGATGGCTCAGTCAGTTAATCGTCTGACACTTGATCTCAGCTCAAGTCTTGATCTCAGGTCATGAGTTCAAGCCCCACGTTGGGCTCCATGCTGGGCATGGAATGGACTTAGAAAACAAAAACAAAAGTTAAGTTCATTAAGGAAATGAAAGTTGTACAGTAGAAAATATCCACGAGGATAAAAAGACACGAGGTATGAAGGAGGGATAGAGTGACAAAGTAGTTGGAAGCTACAGAGAAAATGTAAAGGAAAGCAGAATGGCAGACATCCAACCATATTAATAACATTAAACAGGAATGGATTAAACAATTTAACCAAAAGGCAGAGATTGACAGACTGGAAAAAAAATCGATGATCTAACTATATACCATCTCTAGGAGACACTTTTTATTTAACGATACAAAGATTAAAGTAAGAGATGAAAAAAGATACACCGTGCAAACCCAAACCATAACAAATTAGGTAACTTAGATGAAATGAACAAAGACATAAACTACTAAAACTGACTCAAAAAGAACTAGGAAATCTGAATAGATTTTTGGGTAAATACATTGAGTTAGTAATTTAAGAATTCCACAAAAAGCCCAAGCCGAGATGGGTTCAATGGTGAACAACACTGTATAATGCTGAGCTCAGTGCCTGGTGCAGAGTAAGTACCCAAGAAAGGTCATTCTATATTGTTATTATCTTTCTATCACATGTTTTTCAAATGTTATGTTGCACTTGCCTACCATCTCTTGGTGGATTGTGAGCTTCCCAAGGGAAGGAATCTGTCTCATTCTTTATATTCTAAGTGCCCGGCTTGGTGCCTGGCTAATGCTCCAAGAGAGTTAGAGAGAAAATAATGTTTATTTATTTGAAAGAGAGTGAGAGAGAGAGTATGAGCAGGGCAGAAGGGCAGAGGGAGAGGGAGAAGCAGACTCCCTGTGAAGCAGGGAGCCTGATGCAGGGCTTGATCCCAGGACCCCAAGATCATGACCTAAGCTGATGGCAGATGCTTAACTGACTAAGCCACCTAGGCACCCCAACAATTTAAGAATATTAAAAATTGTGTTTTTTAAAAAATATTTTATTTATTTGTCAGAGAGAGGGAGAGAGCACAAGCAAGGAAGCAGCAGGCAGAGGGAGAAGCAGACTCCCAGCTGAGCAAGGAGCCTGATGTGGGACATGATCCGAGGACCCTGGGATCATGACCTGAGCCGAAGGCAGACGCTTAACTGAGCCACCCAGGTCCTCCAACAATTTAAGATTATTAAAAATTGCTTTGATGCTGCACAGAAAAGGCAATTATCCACCTGTCCAGGACAAAACATTGCTTCCAGGGCCCACAATGCTATCTCTCAGAATCTGTCCTTGATGCTGGTGTGCATGTCACTGGTCCCATGCCATGTCAAGGGGTGGTGGCTATTTGGGGGGATGGGTGGATGCACGTGTAAGTGTGTGAGGCCCTTCACAGAGAGGAACAGGGGTGGAATGTGAAGAGAAAGCTGGGCCAGGGGCCAAAGACTGAGGTTTCCTTTACCTCCCCCCACCCAACGCTGTGTGGCCACCTGTCTACACCAAACATTGAAGAGTTTGAGTACTTTAAGTTTGAATCTGGCCTTCAAGGTTCTTATAAAGGTATATTTGTCAAAGTAGAAGAAGTTGCATATTTTTAAAAAAGATTTTATTTATTTATTTGACAGAGAGAGATCACAAGTAGGCAGAGAGGCAGGCAGAGAGAGAGAGGAGGAAGCAGGCTCCCGGCTGACCAGAGAGCCCCAAGCAGGGCTCCATTCCAGGACCCTGGAATCATGACCTGAGCTGAAGGCAGAGGCTTTAACCCACTGAGCCACCCAGGCGCCCCAAGAAGTTACATATTTTATGTAACTTTTCTTCTTTGTCTTGATTTTAATATTTGGCTTTATGGTATGTGATTTCTTCTCTCAGACCCTGCAAATGTTAGGGACAGACCTACTGATTTCTACACATACATAGAAAAACCCAGTCTTATTTTGAGTCTTTTACGTAAATGGAATCATGATGTATGTTTTTTTGTTTGTTTACAATTTGCCCTTTTCACTTAATAATATGACTTTAAGTATTTTTTGTGTCACTACATAGAGATCTATCCACTTCGTTTGAACACACAATACAATGCATCTTTATTATTTTTTCCCCAGAACAGCTGGAATTCTTCCCAAGACATCTTCAATAAGAAAAGAAGCTTTTCTCATGTGCACAGTGATGTAGGCAAGACGGATGTAACAGGAACCTCCGCGGAGACAAGCCTGGCTTGTTCCCATGACTCTCCCTCCACTAACGGCACACACCTCATGCTCCCAGGGTCCAGAGGATTTCCAGTCAGAGGTCAAGTTCTAAGGAAGGAAGTTCGAGAGCTCAGACCTGGGAGGCAACTCACTGGGTCTGCACATTCCTCATAGATTAGTAACACATTCTCTTGCTAGTTCATTGTGAGCGAGTCGGGAGCGCTTTCCTTTTTTTCTTATAGTGAAGTAATGTCACGATTTTACACATGCCTCTAATTGCAGCTCCCTCCCTTCCTCAGAAACTAATCGAGCATTTTCCAGGTCAGATTGGTGTTTAGTCATCTGGACATGAGTCCCCCTTCCTCTTGCCTTAATCTTTCCCAGGCTGGATTCTGTCTTTGAAACAATAGGAAATGACAAGGTCTATTTTTCTTTTCTTGAAAGGACTCAATCCATGGAGTCATGAGTTGGAACAGAGAAAGTACGGGGAATGAATATGTACCCCCAATAGGAAGTGACCAACTTTCCTCTCTTTGTTCTGCTGAGTCCTGTGGGCTGAGCTCGCGATATCCCAGAGAGTTTGCTTAAAGGCAGGAAGGCGGCCTGTTCACCTCAAGATAAATTCCCAATTGGATTTTCTGTTGGACTACGCTGAAATGCAATTAGGCTGTAAGCAGTCTTCAAGCAAAGATTGGGAACCTTTCTAAAAGGGACTCCTCTAGAATAATCTGTCAGGCCCTTGATACTAATTACATCTTAAACCACCCACATGAGTCAATCACTAGACTAGCTTTCTAAGTGTGTTGATTTTCATTTCTCCAAGAGAATTAAGCTGCCTTTTGGTATTTTCCGAGATATTACAAGTAACTGAATAGTGTTCAGTAAAATCAGGAGCAATTACAATTCCAAGGTCAGAAGGCCAAGGTTTGAGGCCAGGCCCTGCTGGCTGAGGGTGGGCTGAAGAGACAAGTCCCTTCTTTGCACTGGGAGGTGAAAGGATGCTGCCCAAAGAAGGTGATACCATCCTTACTGTCAGGTGTCAGACAAGTCCCATGGTCTGGAGCACAGACCCAGCCCCTGGTGTCCTGCACTTTTAGCCTCTTTTCCCATGGCACCTCCCTGCTCTGGCTATTGTCCATTACCAAACATGCCCTGCTGGCTCCGACCTCCTGGCCCAATCACTGCTGCTCATCTCTGCTCTTCCCCACCTTGACTCACCTTTCAAAATTCTGCTTCTTCCTTACGAACCAGGCTGAGCACCTCTGCCATCCTCTCTTTGCCCCCACCCCTCAGGTTTTGATCACTTACTGTCATTCTTACTCCCTGTCTTGAGAAGCCAGGATGTTCAAAGGATAAAGAAAGAGCCATCTCTGTTCCTGGGTTCAGTGGAGGTGTGAGATACTGAAGCAAGAGGAAGAGGAGGGACGGAAGGTGGCGCAGTCATGGTGACCCAGCAGGGATGTCTGGGGAGTGGGGAGAGGGTTCAAAAGGCCTGGCTTGACATTTCTCTGGACTGTTCCTAGGCGATGCCAATAGGTTGCTGGGTGGGAGAGGTGGCCACTCTGCTAGGTAAGCCCCATTCTTTCCAAGGGACAAAGGAAGGGGAATTAGTAGCAGCCATGGTCCCCAAAGGAAGTGCTGGTGGCAGCAGCTGTCACAGAATAAGTGGCCAGGGCAGGGGAGGTGGCCAGGGTGCCTGAGGCTGTGGCTCTGCAGTGGTGGGAGCTCACAAAGGTTGGGCTGAAGCTCCAGCTGTGGGCTTGTGCATCAAGGCACACCAGGGCAAGAGAGGCTTCAGGCCTGGAGACCAGGGACGTGTAGGGACATCTCCAGAAGATGAGCAGGGGTCAGGTAAGTGGTCCCTGGATCCCATATGTCTGTGTTTAGGATTTTGATCTGATGACACCCGTGGTCAGTGAGGCTCAGGGAAACACATGTTCCATTCATTGCAGTGAGTTGGGCTCGTGTCTGTGTCTGAATGACCCACTAGTTCAGCATCGCCTGACAGAACTGTCCACACTGTCCAAGACAGTAGCCACGGGCCACGTGGCTCCTGAGCACTTGAGAATGTTACTGGTATAACTGAAAAGCCGACTTTTATATTTCATCAACTGGTTCAAATTTAAACTTATGTAACCACATGTGGCCAGTGGCTCCATACTGGACAGCATTGCCTTGGATGGTCCACACCTGCGATGCGATGCGATTAGACACCAGCTCATTCACTTCCCAGGGAGCAAGCAAGCCCCCACCCCGGGAGGTGCCTGCTGATTTGAAATTCCTAAAAAGGATGTGGTGACCTCGGGTTATTAGCGGGCTTCCTGAATTCTCCCTTGTGTGGTTGATGTTATCATGGCTCTTTCTTGCCTTATTTCCAACTATAGACCAGTATGGCTTCCATTCGGCAAGGCATTTAGTCGGAATATTTATTTAGGATTTAATCTCTTGGGCTACCGTCCAGTCTTGGGATGGAGTTTGGCCAACTCTGCACTGGTGGTCAGGCTTACAATGGATTTCTTAAAACCAAATGACCATAGTTCCGGGTTCATAACTACCTTGCCAGAACCAGGCATGGCCTTTTAAGTCCATGCGTGGGAGCCTTCACCGTGGGCTTGGGCAAAGAACCCAAGGAAGGTCTGGCCTGGACACTTTCCTCCGAGTCCTGCAGATACTTGTTCCTCCTCTAGAAAGTCTTCTCGGTAGCAGGGTTGAAGGGGGCTGCCTGGTCCTCTCCCTCAGCAGCTTGGTCTTACTTTGCTCTTGAATTCTCTCAGATCCCCTAAGTGCTAAGTGACACGGCCCTGGCCAGACTGGATGCTGCAGGAGGAAGAGTAACTGATGATAAAAACTTACCTTCGCTGTTCTTCTTATTGGATGTGAAGCACGATCACCCTCAACACCACTAGGAAGGAGGTGTTGTTGTTATTATGGCCATTTTATGAATGAAAAAACTGAGGCACCCCGAGATCGAACTAGGACCAAATCAAAGTAGAAGCTGGGAGGCAAGAGGGCAGGAGGGGACCCCTGAATCTGGGACAGAGTCATGCCCACTATGGTTGGCCTCTGTGTTTCGGTGTCCAGGTAAGGGCAGGGAGTAGGGTGAAAGCTTCAGGGCAGTTGAGCTTTCCGGGAGGTCCCCACTGGGGAGCGTGGGCAAGAGCTCCACTCCCCCACCCGCCAGGGAGAACTCAGCCTCAGGCCTTGGTTCCCCAGGTAACCTGGAGCCAAAGCTGGTCTCTGGGGCCCACAGAGAAGGCCAGGGGCAGAGTGAGAGGGAGCTCCCGTGGGGATCCCCTTCCAAGACTTACCAGATATGAGGCTGGCTCTTTTCCTGGCACCACCTGATTGTGGGAAGGGTCCCTGATGGTCCTTTGGGCCCGGGTCCGCCGGCACTGCAGGTGGTGCTGTGCCCCTGGTGTGGGCCGACAGGAGCCCCACCCCCCCACGCCGCCCTGGGGGGTGCGGTCAGTTTCCTGAGATGGAGACTCTTGCATGAGTGATTTGTTAAAGGCGTGCTCCCAGGAGAAATTCTTGTAAGAAAGCACTCCGTCCAGAATGAATGTGTCTCCCCCCACAACCATAATTCATATGCAGGAATCCTAACCCCCAGAAATGATGGAATTACGAAGGGAGGAGATTGGGTGGTGATTAGGCCATGAGGATAGAGCTCTCAAAAATGGAATTTGTGGGATGCCTGGGTGGCTCAGTTGGTTAAGCCACTGCCTTCGGCTCGGGTCGTGATCCTGGGGTCCTGGGATCGAGTCCCGCATCGGGCTCCTTGCTCAGCGGGGAGCCTGCTTCCTCCTTTCTCTGCCTGCCTCTCTGCCTGCTTGTGTGTACTCTCTCTCTCTCTGACAAATTAAAAAAAAATCTTTAAAAAATGGGATTTGTGCCCTTATGAAAGGGGCTCCAGAGAGTTTCCCTGGACCTTCCCCTGTGTGACAAGGTGCTGGCCCTGAGCCGGAAGGGGGCCCCACCTGACCATGCTGGCTCCCAGAGCCTGGACTCCAGCCTCCAGCTCTGTGAGAAAGAAATTTCTTTTGTTTCTATGCTGCCCACCTCTGGCATTTTGTTATAGCAGCCTGAGTGGACTAAGACAAAAATGATGAGGGCCAGTTCTCTGCAGAAAAGGGCGACTGTGGGCTGCCTGGTGCAGGGATCTGGGCAGGGCACAGCGTTGTGCACTGCACATTTGTGGGCATAGCTGTGGGACAGATTTCAGGGCTTCCCTGTGCTTGCTTGGGGCCAGAGTGTGTGCTGTTTCTCCCCAAAGTGGCCCCGAATGATTGGCACCTACAAAGTACCAGCGGTCCTGCTAACAAGCTCCTCGAATCCAGAAGGGCTGAATTTTCCAGCAGGCAGCTCATGTCTGGAGAGTCGGTATTTGCAGCAAGTAACCGAGGTAGTGCCATGGGCAAACCTCCCACGGAGGGCTGGCTTCTTGTCATGGGACTTCCGGGACCCCACAGCTTGGAAACAGAGGGATGTCTGTTGCCCAGAGATGCACAAAGCTGAGGAGGGGCAGCCGTGTGCGTCCCACACTCCCTGGGTGGACTTCTAATCTGGAGCTTTCTCCGCCACCATGCTCCATCAGCAACCCTTCATCCAAATCTGGTCTGGTCCTCTTCCTCCTGGGCTCAGTGCCCATCCAAACACTTTCTCAGCAGGATCTTTCAGGCTCTGTCCATGAGAAGAACATGGCATTCTTCTGTGAGGCTCAGAAAATTCAAATAAATAGCTCACCACATTTGCACAGGCCAAAGACTGGCCCTTCCCTTTGTGGCCTGCCCTCCAATGCCTCCTCAGGGGTCCTGGGAGGAGTGTGCACGTGTGTGGGGGCTGGGAGTTGGGGGAGACTCAGATAAGGGAAAAACCTTATCTGAATGTCACAATCATTGTGACATTCAACACAAGCTTTATGACTGAGGTCTATGTGGGCAAAACTCTTTCGCCAACTGCAAAGTGAAAACCATCAGTGAGGGACGCCTGTGTGGCTCAGTTGGTTAAGCAGCTGCCTTCGGCTCAGGTCATGATCCCAGACTCCTGGGATCAAGTCCCACATCGGGCTCCTTGCTCAGCAGGGGGCTTGCTTCTCCCTCTGCCTCTGCCTGCCACTCTGTCTGCCTGTGCTCGCTCTCTGTCAAATAAATAAAATCTTTAAAAAAAATCTTAAAAAAAAAAAAAAAAAAGAAAACCATCAGTGGCCATCTCTCTACAGTCTCAAGAAGACCATCGTCAGAGGGACAGTATTTACGTTCAGGGAGCCAGAGAAGATGTGCTGCTTGAAAGTTAGATACGGAGACAATGGGGACAGGCTGCTCCAAGAGCTGGGACAATACCAAAGTGCTCCTTGCTGGGCTCAGAGAAATGAAAGGACAAGGGTTCTCTCTGATCAGAACAAAATCCCCGTGAAAAAGTTAGACAATGAGGCCATGTGTTCATTTCATTCTCCGCCATGACCTAGAAAAGATTTCTCTCTAATGACAGATTTAAGACATGTCATTCCCAGCCCCGACAACCTCTCCCAGAACCCTACATTACAGAAGACTCAGTTACCTGGAAATCCTGAGGAGTTTTAGCCTCTGCCCAAACCATCCCAGCCTGTACATAGATACCTCTCTTGACCAAAATCCCTACTCTCCCACCTTCTTGGGGATCAGTGTAAGGGAGGTTCTTTTTTTTTTTTTTTAAAGATTTTATTTATTTATTTATTTATTAGACAGAGATCACAAGTAGGCAGAGAGGCAGGCAGAGAAAGAGATGAGAAAGGAGACTTCCTGCTGAGCAGAGAGCCCGAGGCAGGGCTTGATCCCAGGACCCTGGGATCATGACCTGAGCCAAAGACAGAGGCTTTAACCCACTGAGCCACCCAGGTGCCCCAGGGAGGTTCATTTTGAGATTAGCAGAAGTAGAGGGTAAGAGAGGGGATGTCACTCTGACTCACCTCCCCCTCCCTTCCCTCTGTTGGGTGGAAACTATGGGATTTCTTGACAAGTCTGTGGTCGTCAATTTGTGTGCAGACTCACCGCTGTTAAAATACGGCACACGGGGGTGGCTGGGTGGCTTAGTGTGTTAAAGCGTCTGCCTTCGGCTTAGGTCATGATCTCAGGGTCCTGGGATCGAGCCCCGAGTCAGGCTTTCTGCTCGGTGGTGAGCCTGCTCCCCTCCCACCCCAGCTGCCTCTCTGCCTGCTTGTGATCTCTGTCTGTCAAATAAACAAATAAAATCTTTAAATAAAATAAAATACGGCACACGGATGTTTATAGCCGCATAGCCACAGCAGCCAAGAGTGGACACAACCCGGATGCATGAATGAACAGAAGGTGGTCTCTTCATACAATGGAGTGTTACTCCGCCATGAGAAGTCGTGGAGTCCTGACACACGCTACAACATGCACAAATCTTGAAGACATGATGCTAAGTGAAAGAAGCCAGCCACAAAAGGCTACATAGTAGGTGATTCCATTATATGAACTTTCCAGAATAGGTAAATCCAGACAAAAGGCAGATTGGTATTTGCTGGGGGGTGCTGGAGAGAGGGAAGGATGAGGAGTGACACCTTAGGGTAGGGACTTTTATTTTCAGGAGCTGAAACTCTTTTGGAACTAGAATTTGTGGCTGCACAGCATGGTTAATATGCCATAGGTCATTGGATGGTACACTTTGAGATGGTTAGTTTTACTTTATGGGAATTTCGACTCTGCTGTATGCTTAATGTTTGTATTCTCCCAATCCCGTATGTCAAACTCTGATGCCCAATGGGATGGTGCTTAGAGGTGGGGCCTTCGGGAGAAATAAGAGAAGGCAAAGAGCTCGTTCACAGCGGACATATGAGATGGATATAACACCATCATTTTTATGTTCTGAGTCCGACTGGGACAAAAAAAAAAATCTTATTCCACTCCACAGCTATAAGCCTCCTGTCCACCGGGTGGGGGGTGGGGCTGTCCAAAGGACCTGCCTCACTAGTCTTCCCATTAGGAATCTGTTTCCTTACCTTTTTTTTTTTTTTCTCTCCCTTCTCCCCTGCAGTGGTTTGAAAGGAAAATAACTCCATTGGATCAAAGGATTGCTGGGTGACCTGGTTGATCACTTTTTACCACGAGAAGCTCTGCAGCTTTAAATTCTAAATCAGGAGTTGGCAAACTTTTCCTCTAAAGGGCAAGAGAGTAAATATTTTAGGCCTTGTGGACCATACATTTATTTACAAAATCAGGCAAATGCCTGCTCCCCGTTTTTGTGAGCCAAGAAAGGTTTTTATATTTTAAAGTGATGGATAAAAAACAAAGAATAATAAGCAACACATGAAAATGAAATTCAAATTCAAAATTCTAGTGTCTATAAATAAAGCTTTATTGAAACACAGCTCTGTTCATTTATGGTGGATTAGCTATGGATGGCGACCTGTGAGCCGCAGTGGCAGAGTCGAGCAGTCACAGCATGAACCATAATGCCTAAAATATGATCTTGCCCCTACAGAAAAACTTTGCTAAGTTTGTTCTAAACAAATAATGTGAGTGGTTAAAATCCACCACCAGACTCAGGCTTGCTGTCCTGTATGTCAGTACACTTTTTTTATGGGTGTAGGGGACCTCCTGTTTACTCATCTGTAAAATGGGGATGACAGCGCTATCTCATGAAGCTGTTGTGGGGATTAAATGACTTAATACATGAAAAAGCAGCTAGAGCAGCCTGTGGCATTTTAAGCACTCAGTAGATGTGCACTGTATGTTAATGTATAAAGATGAACTTAAATAAATACAGAAAACAGAGACTTCCCTCCTATTTTATTTTGAAATGTGCTGTAAACTGTTTGAAATGTCCCTTTAATGGCTTCTGGCTTCACCAGTATTGGATGACATGACAAATACTCCTTCATAGAAGGTACAAGTGAAACAGAACTGGAGGGGCATTTTGGATCCTTCCCTTTTCAGAAAGTGTGGTCACATGAAGACGTGTCTCTTTCTCAGTAGAACTGGCCCATATTTCTTGGGAGTGAAGTGTCCAAACCACTGTTCATCCATATTTCCTGGATAATTTGCTCCCTGCGCTCAATCCTTTCTGCCAGCTCTGCAGCCTCTATGGAACTGTAGACAGGATACGAAGTCCTACAGAACCCAGACCGTTCTCCTGGAAAATCGGAGTCAGAGGAGTCCTCCTCCCCGTCCTCATCCTCGCTGTCTTCCTCAGCCTTGTCACTTTCCGGCACCAGATGCTCCCTCGCCAGCTGCAGCTCCCTGAAGTCCTTGGTGCAGGACACTTTGACGACCAAGGCACACAACGTGAGTGCCAGACCGATGCAGATGCTGGACACGAACAGCAGCGCTGCTCTCTCTGGGTGGGCTGTGGGGGAAAGGACAAGTCAGGACCCAGGAAGAGCTGTCAGTCTTCACCAATCCAAAGTCCCACAGAAGCAGATGTCTGCCCAAACTGGCAGTTAATGCAGAATGCCAGTCCCAGACGGGATCTTGGAGACCATTCTCACCTAACTGATCTTGTGCTCTCCTTGGTTAAGGAAAAAAAAAAAAGGTTTTGAGCATATATAGTCAATATAGGTATGCACATGAGAGGACACATAGCAGGGGGACTCAGAAGCTGGACCCCTGAGTGCAAACTCTGATCTGCTACTCATTAGCTGTGTGATTTTTGGCAAGTTACATAACCCCTCTGTGCTCCAGTTTCCCCACATGTAAAATGGGGCTGATAGCACCTTCCTGCTATACAGTTAATTCCAGTAACACTCTTGGAACTTTCGCTGGCACATAGTAAATGCTCAATAAAGCTATTTACTATTGGGAGTAAATTATGAAAAATTAACATATATAAAAAATATATATACACATATGAATGTAAGTACTAATAACAGTAGATATTAACAAGACTTAATTTCTTTAGTTTAAAAACTAAATATGAATAAAAGTTCTGGTAGATTTTCCAACATCCAAATGATTGTAGGATAATAATAATATAAATACAAATGATGCTAATTTGTACTACATATTCTTGTCTAAATCTTTAATTGGTTTAATCCTTACATTAACCCTACATAGAAAGGACTATCACTCTCCCCGCTTTTTTAGTTATGTACCCTTGAGGGGTTAGCATTCCCTCTTTGGGAAATAATAATCCAGAAAACTCCCTCAAAATATAAAACAGGAGCTGGCAGACTTTCTCTGGAAAGGGCCAGGTACAGAGTACCTTGGGCTCTGTGGGCCATACAGTGTGTGTGGCAAATATTCTACTCTGCCTTTTAGCACAAAAGCCCACGAGAGTCTCTCTGTGGTGGCCTAAGGCCTTTAAGGCCCCCTGACCCTCAGATCTCTGGTCTAGAGCCAGCACAAGCTCCAGCTCCAGCTTACCAGGTCCAAATAAGACACTGAGAGGCTGGGGCCAGGGTTCCACCACCTGGGGCCCTGCTGCTGTTGGGTGAAAGCACAAAGGAGACCGGGCCCTGGTCCGACAGCACTTACAGATGCAATAATAACTTTCTGACAGAACCAAAGATTAGAGACCGTGGGAACACAGCAGAATCCACACCTATGTGACAAGGCGGTGCTGATTTCCAGTCGTCCTCCCTGACAGGGGATCGTGTAACTCTGAGTTTGGAATGTGTTAGTATCCTTCTATTTCAGTGTGGGTTCGTCTGGTCGCCAAGGATTCCTTTCGTAGAGAACAAAGATGCCTCTGCATCTCAGGAGAAGCTCTGCTTCCTGACACGTGACCCCAGCTACTCCAGTTACCCCAGATACCCTGTGCCCCGGGCAGACCAGAACAAGCTCTTCCAGAGGGCTGAAGACAGAAGTAGAGGCAAGCGATGTAAATATTAAGGCACCAAAGGCATGCCTGCCGGCAGATGTGGGTTCACACAAGCAGATGTCGGGGAAACACTAGTTAGGTGAAGCGAGAGTCAGCTTCTGAGCAAGGTTGTCTAGATGAGGCTCCTTGAGCACAGTCTGCTGGGGTCCAATGGCTAAGCCAGCTAATAAACTGCTTTCTTGAAACCTCTAACACACACACACACACACACACACACCCCTTTCTGTTTCTCTAATTTCAGAATTTTTCTATGGGCTTCTTCAAACCCATGATCTAGATTCTAGAGTGATCAAGGTCTACATGGTTAGGAGAAGAGTAAAGTCCAAACATGCCTAAAACGATGTCCCAACCTCACTGTTGGGGACGGGTTCATAGATCAGTTAAATGGCCAAAAAAGAAACCGTTCATCAGGGACCCCTAGACATTCTCACGTCTGTTCCACCAACCCCTGTTCTCCAACATCCTAGGACAAGACCCTCAGTTTGGGTTTCCAGCTGACTTGTCCCCTGTGTGCATGGGACTGTGCCAATGTGTCAAAGCCACTTGCAGCTTGATCTGGGGAATGTCCTTTTGGAGTCACTCAATCTAGTGAGTATAGAGCGGAATTTTCTGGAAGCTGCCCCATTCACCCTCAGCTCCAGCTGCTCCTGATGCTGGCTGGTTTCTCCTTCAAACAGGACTCCTCCCTGTGCCTTTTGGGGATGGATGTGCCTAAACAACCCTCAATAAAACCAAATAAAGGCCACAACATCCTTACATTTCTTTAAAATTGAGGACCTAGAAATAGCAAATATGGGGTGGTAATAAGGAGCCGGACAGCTGGTGACACCACATGAAGATTCATCATCTGCTCATTCGTCAATTACTAACTGAGCATGTGTCCTGCACCAGCCTCTCCTGGGCCCTGGGGCATGACAACAAGAGAGCAAACACCTGCTCCTATGATGCTGAAGGTCCAGCGGAGAGACGGGTGCTAATGAATAAATCCCTCGTATGATTTCCAGGAGTAATGAGTGTGTAAAATGGTAGATAAGGATGGAAGGGAGTAATCAGATAACATCCATCCTTCACCGTCCTGAAGGGCATCCTTCCTGCTCGGAGAAACCAGAGCAAAGGTCTTGTATCTGTTGAATCCGATCATGACTCAGCTGATATCCTGCTGTGGCCTCAGGCAAATGGTGCAGCTCCTCTGATCCTTCGCTTCCTTGTGTGCAGGATGAGGGATCAGAGTCCTCTAGTTCAGGGTCTTTGCTATGGACTGAATTGTGCCCCCCCCACCCCCAGACTCATGTGTTGGGGACTTATCCCAAAATATTTGGTGATAGGACTTAGAAGGAAGTAAATAAGTTTGAATGAGGTCATTAAGGGTGGGGCCCCAATCCAACAGGATCCATGTCTTTATAGGAAGGGATGCCAGAGAACATTCTCTTTTTCTCTCCCCCTCTTACTCTCCTTTCCTCCTTCCTCTCCTTCCTCCTCTCTTCCTCTCTCTTTCCCTTCCTCCCTCAATCTTTCTCTCTCTCTTTCTTTCTCCCTCTCATTTGAGAAGGCAGCTGTCTCCAAGCCAAGAAGAGAACTCTCACCAGAAATGGACTCTGCTAGTACCTTGACCTTGGACTTCCAGCCTCCAGAACTGTGAGAAAATGAATTTCGGCTGTTGAAGTTCAGCCTACAGTGTCTTGTCATGACGGCCGGAGCTGACACACCCAGTTGTCGAGAGGAAGTGATGAGGCCCATCATGACCACGGACCAGCGAGCAAGGTCATCGTTTCCTCCAGTTAATCATTATTTCCCTGAAGGATTTTCATGATGCCTTTCCTCCAGGGGGCTCTCCAGGGACTTTGAAAATACGGGGATATTTTTGACAATAAAAATGATCTCTTAGCTCTCTTAACTCATCTCTTAACTCTGACAACTGTGGCACATGAGCTCTCGGGCCTCCTCTGCTGGGGGACCAGGATATGCATGGGGGCTGGGTGGAGCCCTGTTAGAAAAAGCAGTGGGGTTGGGAGATGCAGAGCCTGGCAGAGAGAGAGCAGGTATGGAGGAACCAGAAAAACAGAACATTAACAATAGTTATGTTTAAGCTTTGAGACTATGGGCGAGTCCTATTTCTTGGTTCTTTCCTGTGTTTTCCACTTCAAGCACATTCTACTTTTATATGTAAAGGAGGGAAAGACCTCATACATGTTATTAGGAAGAGCAAGACGTAGAAGTGGGAGGGTGGTTTGGAGAGAGAAGATTCTTAGAGGAAACTAACAAGCACACAACAAACATTCAGGAGAACTATGAATGCAGGAAGACGATGGAACACGAGGGACCCGTATAGGATCCCAAGAAGGTCCTCCGAATCTCCTGTGTTGGGTTGTTTCCTTCTGGCTTTATTTTCCTCTGAGGAAGGCTTACTTGAAAGTAACGCTGTAATGCTGTATATTAATACGAATTTTACCAAAGGCCTCAGAGATCTGGGCCTTCCTGAACAGTCAGGGGGGCACTGCTGATACTTGCAGAGTTGATATTTCAAAATACGGTTGACATAAGGTGAGCAACGGGAGTGATGAAAGACGACAGGCACCATCCCCTCCCTGATGAGAGTTTTGCCTCTGCCAGGTAGGGAGGGCTGAGTCCTACTGATCCTCGAGGGGAAGATTATCAGGGAGCACTTGGCAACTGTGAGAAGTAACACGGGGTGACTCAAGAAGGGACTCTGCCTTTACAAGGCTTGACCTGTTTTCTTTACTAGGTGATCCTTTAACTCCATTTTCTTCCAACCAGGGGTGGGATTCACTAATCCTTTGCCCTTCCCAGATTTTAGAGCTGGGGAATGCGCATTCGGGTTCCTACTTTTCAAAACAGAAAATACTCATGGAGCCCAACTCCTGAATGGCGTGACTTTATCTGTTCACCTCCTCCCCACATGGTCCTCTTCTGGGTAGCCTGGATGGCCCTGCACCTGAGGCCAAGCCTCTGTGTGTCCAAATCATAGCAAGACTGCAGGTGCTGAGCCAAACTTAAAGTCATTTTTCTTCAGCTGAGTGTTGTAATTAAACGTCGCATCTATTAGCTGGATTTCAGTAAAGCCGTTAGCATTCTAGGAGGCTTCGATTCATTGACCTACCTCTAATATAAGCAAATGCTGCCAGAGAGTTGCTAACAATAATGCCGTCTTTCCTCAGAACCCTCGGTTTGCTTGGGTCAAAGTTTATACCTGTTTCATAAAAAATTCAAAACCAATTAATCATAGCTGTTCACAGTATGCCTTCTGCTCCCAACCCAGGACTGCCATAATAAATAAAAAGTCATAGAAATCAAATAAATGGGCCTCTGATTGAATTATAGAAGAGCAAGCCAGGAGGAGCATTTGCCAAATAGTCTTGAAAATATTAAGTGATAAAAGGGATTTAGAGATTCTAAAATGTGCTGGTTCCAACTTCAGGTGCCACTCATCCACCCCAGTCCAGAAGGGGACAAATGGATTTTCCCATTCATCATGCCTCTGGGAGGCTTAATAATGGCTTATCTAATCACAGAGCTGCTGTCTGCACTGTTGACCATAGATAAGAAGGAAGAGAGGTTATGGAGGGAGATTGTGTGGGGTTACTTTTTTGGAAATGACAGCAAAATGCAGGGCAGGTCTGGTTTCAGATGCCTGGTTACACTGTTGTGACAGAGCTTAGGGAGCTCGTGATGCGCAGCCTCAGAGCTTTGGGGACCCTACAGGATGTCAGACAGGTCAGAGGAAGGGTGGCACAGAGCTCTCGGGTCTCCACTGCTGGGGACCAGGATACAATGGGGTCCGGGGAAGCCCTGTTAGAAAGAGCAGAGGGGTTGGGAGATGCAGAGCCTGGCAGAGAGAGAGCAGGTATGGGGGGAACCAGAAGAACAGAACATTAACAATTCTTACGTTTAAGCTTTGAGCCTAGGGGCAAGTTCTTTTTCTTGCTACTTTCCTGTTTTCCGCCAGGCATACTTTACTTTTATACTTAGGAGCAAAAGACCTCACAAAGGTAATAATAAAAGTAATACAAAACAAACTCTGAACACACCAAGTATAATATCTTAGATGTTCTACAGAAACTTTGCAGTTTCCATCAGAAGCCCCAAGAATCTGATTCCATTTTAGATTTGATAAGAAAACGAAAATGTTCATCCCCCTCCTACTCACAACAGCCCAGTGAAAACCCAAGAGCAGAGGTGGCTTGTGTTGGAAACCCTCAGGTCCAGCTTGGTTCCTGGTTGGGGTCATCTTTCCAACAAGCTTATCATAGGATCCAGGAACCCCAAATTTGTTTCTGAGCTGATCTCTTTTTTCAAGTGATATTTTACTTGAGAAGTAAGAAGGGAATGGAAGGAAGATTTATTCCACTTAAATGCACCCATTTACTTTGTTTGTAAAACAAAACAAGATGTTGGCCACCATTTGCAATCCACTGTGACAGCCTTGCCATTGTCAGAGCTGGCAACTCCAGCTCACCTCCTGACATACCCTTTCATTCCAACCAGCGTGCAACCGACTATGGTCACAGGGGGCTGTTTACCTTCACTTAAAGAGAAATGCTGGTAGTAAGCCATAAAAATTACCATATTCACCATCTTTCTTCTTCAAAGAAGGTTTTAGGTTAGCAACGGCTGGATCAATCGCTGAGAGTATGTTCTTGGGAACTAAAAACCAGAAAAGAAATAATTTAAAAACTTTGTACATTTAATATAATTTTTTAACTGCCATGTGGATAAGTTACCCAAAAAATCCATTTTCAAATCAATACATAAATTACTCACTCTCCTTGTCAGAGACACTCACAATTGGTGTCCAATGAGAGGAGAGCAATGTAACAGACTGTGTTGGAAGGTAGTTAGAGATTCTGCCGAACTAACCCTCAGAATAAACCATCCCATCTCAAGATGCCCGAGGGAAAGGGGACAGGATGGTAGCATGCAGAGGGCCAAGCAAGAATTCTGAAGGCCAAGGGCACTGCAGCCGGCCAGGAGAAGGGAGAGGAAACCAAATATTTTTGCTGCAGAATATTGCTTATTTTTGTTTGTTCTTTGGCTCAGCTGGTATCTGGGAGAAGTGGCAGCAGGAAACAGAAGTGAGCCAACATAAACTGCAAGTTCAACTACACTGATTTTTTTTTTTTTTAAAGAGCTGGTAAGACATCTTCTGCAGCAAGAACACCTCATTTACTTTCTCAAAGTGTCTAACTAAATTCTTTTAGAGATGTCACAGGACTGATAACCAGAGAGCATTCCTCAATTGTGTTTTTTCTGTGCGCAGGACACCCTGGCGCCTTCGTGCCCATTGGCAGTGAGAGTCACATCCAGGGCTGTAAGGTGACGATGACAGGCGGCAGTGGAAGCTGTCCGAGGACCCTGAGGAGGGCCCCTCAGCTGATGGCGGGCACACTGCTGATTCTGGGAGCAGAGGAGTGCCCCAGAGAGCTGAACCGTGTTGCAACAAAATGCTTTCTGATGAAACAGCCTCTTGGTCATGCTGCACCCTGAGAAGTTTGCCCCTGATTCCGTGGCAGGAGTAAGTCCTCCCTACCAGGAGTGGCATGTCTTGGACATCTGTCTCTTGGCTTGTTGTCAAGACACAGCCTGAGCCAGGGGGCTCACTGCAAATGCTAGAGGTTTTATGGTTTGGGGAGGAGGAAGAACTCAAACAGGAAGGGCAGTCTTAGATGAGCTTTGCAGAATAACCAGGCCCTTATAAGACATTAAACTGCCATGTGTGATACAGGCTCACATCAGGAAACTTGCCCATTTCCTACATGAAAATGGCCCTGCTAGTGGGAGACTCTTTAGGAACTTGAAAATAACAGGTGTCCATGCACCTGTCGGATTCTTGCATGTCCTTGTTTCAAGAATGAGGATGGCGCTGGGGTGTGACTTATGTACGGCTGCCCTTCAAACCCGCCTCTCTCCATTTTAGATGCATCTGTAAAAACACCAGCACACCATTCTTCATGGAGTTCTTAATACATCAGACCCTGGGCTCACGTTTAAACAGTGCGTCTTGTGCAGGGTCCCCAGGGTATATCATTCCCATTCCCGCAGATGGGACAACTGAGGCTCCGAGATGACCAGCCCCCTCGGAAGGGGTAGCGCCTCAATGCCTGGTCTTGTGTACAGGTGCCCTTGATCTTTCCCTTGATCCTGATGCTGTGCTGTCCAGGGGACGCTCAGCCTCTGGAAGCTGGATAACGGATTATAAAGATGGCAAAATGATTTCCGCTTGGACAATCACTGTGAGTCTGTTTAGGGAAAACCACAGAACACGATTCACTAAATTTGGGCAGGGCACCCACTTCGACTTCTTTTTTTTCCCCCCAAATAAATCTTCTGTGTCAAGGTTGGGTCAGTGCAGACTTTAAGAAAGAAGTCTCCAGAAGTCGAACTTAGGGCTCAAAAAGATTCTGCGTGTCAGAGACAAACACAGTATCTCTACTTAACTTGCCTTCCTTCTCAGTAGGAGCCCAGACTGCATGAGTGTCTATAAATCCAGGCACACCCCTATCTTGCTGTCCCCAAACCCTGCATCACCTACTTCTCCCGTCCCTAATTCTAGTATCTTCTATCCCTCTTGCCCCCAATCCTAATACCCCCCCTTCCCCAATGCCCCCTTATCCTGGCACCTACTCCTCTTGCCCTTAAATCACCATCCTACCTGTCCCCAAATCCTGGCACCCGCCTGCCTGCCCCAGCTTCTGGGAGGAGCTGTGCGGGCCCTAGGCAGAGGTCCACACTTGTGCCTCTCAGGCAGTTATCGGTGTAGGAATACTGGCTGTGCCTCTGTCCTGGTGACCCTTGAGTGCTAGTGGCTATGGACATGGAGAGGAGTCCTCCCTGCACATGTGAGGGGGACAGTGGGCTGAGTTTTCCAGGTCTGGCTTATCCTATGAGCAGGAAAATCTGAAATCCAGCTTGATCTGAAATGATCAAGACGTGAGGCTAGTGGTTAAACTCAGAGGGAACATAGAGAGAGGACCTCATTTAGCAATGCACTAATGAATACTGGAGGAACGCATCCCAGCCCCATCAAAGTGCTCTGTGCTGAGCGGTCTGACATTAGCCAGATGTGCTGTCCCTGGTTCCAAGAGCAGAAGGCCTGCAGCCTGAAACACACCCCAGGGCTCTGCAGAGAGGTGAAATTCTCTGCCCAGCCTAAGCCCCGCAGGGAAGAGAGCTGGGATTAAATGAAGTTCTATAAAATAGGGAGGAGTGTTCTTTTTAAAATGCAAATTGATTATGTCCCCTGAGACAACTTACCAGAGGCTCCCCGCCCTTGGGTAAAAACCTACCCTAACCTCCCATGCCCCAGGTCTCTCCAGTCCTACTGTGGTGCTCACCTCCCCCCTTTGCCTGTGTTGTTCCTTCTGCCTGCCCTTCCCTCCTCCCACCTTCAGTTTCCTGACTCCTACACAACTGGTCTCACTTGCCTCTAATGCCACCTCCCCCAGGAAGCCCTCCTGGTCCCTCAAGTCTCCGAGCAGAGATCATACTGCTCACTATCATTTCCCTACCCCCTGGCAAGGGGTGCAATCAGGGTTCCTAAGGGTGAGGCATCTGCCCCACTGCCTGGGTCACGCTGGAGATGGGTGGCCTGTGTTTCTATAGAAATGAGGGTCCAGGGCTTGATGTTCAGTACTTGTCCCTAATGCCCCTCTCCCCTCCCCTCCACGGAGTGGGGTGTCCCGTCCCCTGTGTGGGCACAGCAAGACCGCTGGGTGAAAGAGTAAATCTGGGTCAGACGCCACAGTGGCAAGCAGGGTATCTTTCCTGAGCCTCTTATGTCAGAGCTTCTAGACCTGGGGGTTTGGCTGGGCCCCTCCCTTAGGAAGCCATGGCTATAATCACATCACATGGTTTCTGCCCAGGGCTGATCAAGGGAGGAGGGCTCCTGACCCCAGCCGGGCCAATTAAATATCTTTTTGTTAGAAATTTGGAATTAAGATTTCAGGCTGCAGGTGTCCATAATCATTGGAAACAGGACATAATAATCACTGGGGCTGTGGGGTGGCCATGTGCCATCCAGCAGGCTCATAGGGAGGCTGGGTGCGGGAGGAGAGAGATCGAGAGTAAGAGAGAGAATACGGGAGCACAAGTGCCAGGAGAAGCAGAGAAGAGGGATGCCAGAGGTTTGCCATGACCTTGGAGCTTCAGGCTGAAGCCTTGCTCCCGTGCCCTGGCTCCCATGGCCTGATACCTACCCCCTGTACCTCCTTTTGGCTTAAACCAGCTCACACTGGCTCCTTCACTGACATCCGAAGAATGCGAACTAAGACTGATTTGCTTAGAAATGAATTATTGACATCCTCGGACTTCATATCAACTTCCACATCGGTTGGGAGACATTTTTTAAAAATGTAAAACCCTGCATTCCCATTTGGTGACCTATAAAATATTCAGACATTACAAATCATTTTTTAATGATTCAGGTTGCAGAGTAAAGAGCCATCTGGCCAGGGATGGTGGAGAGTATTATATATATATTTTTAAAGATTTTATTTATTGATTTGACAGGCAGAGATCACAAGTAGGCAGAGAGGCAGGCAGAGAGAGGAGGAAGCAGGCTCTCTGCGGACCCTGGGAACATGACCTGAGCCAAAAGCAGAGGCTTTAACCCACTGAGCCACCCAGGCGCCCCTAAGGGGGAGAGTATATTTTTAAAATGCCAACCACTTAGAAGGTGATTAGAAAGCATCTGCGGGGGGGGGGGGTGGTGGTGGTAGATAAGCACGAACTTGCCTCACAGTCCCAGGCACCCCCCCCCCTTTGGAATAAGTCCTGGGGGCCACCCTGCTGGACAAAGGGGCATTGTCCTAGGGAGATGGGAGGACACTGTCAAGGCCCCATTTCCTCCACAGCCCCACATCCAAAACCAAGTTGCAAGCCCTCTTTCTGACCTCAGCCTTCAGTCCTCAACTGACTCTTTCAAGTGCCTCCCTCTGCCATTCTCAACCTCACCCAGACCCCTCCACTGACCCTCCCACTCTCCCTTCTTCCCGAAGCCCCTCCTATCTGCAGCTCGGATTCCTCTATCCACCACTGTGATCACTCAGTTGGGAGCACCCCAACTCTCTCCCTTCTTTGTCATTGACCAGTGAGCCTAGAGGACCCCTCAAGAAGCTGGCTGCACTGGAAAGAACCACGCCAGCAGGCAGACCAGTGTCCCTGAGAACTCTGGCAGTAGCCTCCCGCCCCCCGCAGCCCTTCCTTTATACCTTCTCTTGGCTTCTCAAACCCCCTTCCCTTCCCGGTCCTCACGGCTGATGACCTCATCTCATGCCAGAGAAGACAGGCCCCGAGACTGAACAGCAAAGCCCCCACCCACTCCCAGAGCCTCCCGTCCCGCTGTGACAAGGGAAACATCCTTCATCCCTGACCCTCTGCCTCCTCTGGGCACCCCCAGTCTTTCCCCCAGGCAGGTGTCCTCAGCGTCTCTTGCATCTTCCCATTTTCCGAAGCTTTCTCAGATCCATCTGGTTTTTACTCGCTCTTGTTCCAGCTGGCGCCCACCCCCAGCCCACTCTGGCCCACTCCCCACCCCACACCCCACAGACTGGTCTCTTAAAAGTCCAGTCATCACGGCGGTCTGACTCCCCCACTGCGAACCCTCCACTGGCACCTTCCCCCAGGACCCCACAGGTCAGGGTTCTGGCCGCTCCTGTGCTATTTCACTCCACCTTGACCTCACCAGCTCCGCCCCTCCCCCTACTTGGGACTTGGCACAGGTTGCCCCGATTTACCTGGCAGATTTACCTGCTCGTTTATTTAGTGGCCCTCTCTAGCCCTCAACTGATAATTCCAAGGACAAGAACCATGCCCCCTCCTCTTTTTTAACTACCCAATTCTTGTCACCGGGTGCCACTGATGCTGAGCACAAGCCCTCAGTGCACTGAATGAATGGACGGGGGAGAAGCAGCTTGAACTGGAACAGGACCTCGAGGCCCCAAGAGCCCACCTTCTCTCCACTAAGAAGAGCCCCCACTCTAGGAGCTGTCAGCTCCTTCTTGAAGGCACAGCAGGAAATTCACCTCGTTTGCAGGCTACCCTCCTTCAACACTCAGCTGGAGAGGCAGGACACTCCTAGAACTTCAGGGTGCTCCATGTGGCTTCTTGGGGGAACCCCAGAGCTGCTCAGGCATGGAAGTGGGAATAAAGGCTGAGAGGGGAAGTCACATCACGCTTCCTGCCGTGATCGTGTGGCTGCTATTAGCTTGGAAATGCATTCATGCCGCCACCTTTATTGTACCAATTACATGCGGCTTTGACACCGCAGAGGACATGTTTAGCTCAGGGTATAAAAGGCCGGGGAATGCACTGGAATATTATTAGATCACAAAAAGGATTATTAGATCACAGCATGGATGAACCTTGCAAACACGCTAGGTAAAGAGGCACCAGTCACGAAAAACAGAACGAAACAATAAAGAAAACCCTTACGTCCTGCATGATGCCATTTATATGAGAGGTACAAGAGGCAAATCCATGGAGACAGAAAGTAGATCGGTGGTGGCCTGGGGTGGGGAGGTGGGGGTGTGTTGGGGGGATGACAGTTAAGGGGGTAGTTGGGGGATAGACAGTTGGGGGATAATGAGAATGTTCATAAGTGAATTGTGGCGATAGTTTCATGATTCTGTGAACAAAATTAAATCCCCAAAATAAACTAACATTCTAAAACCACTGATTCATGTGCCTTAGGAGGTGAACCGGATAACCTGTGAATTATATCTCATTCAAGCTGTTACACAAAGAACAAGGTGGGGATATCTGGCCGGAAAAGGGGTTTCCAGGAGCACACACATCGGGTTTTTCAGATACAGCTCTGTTTGCACTCCCTTGGCTCCCACGATCATTTCAAAACGAACGGTCCCTGTGTCAGGATGACAAGCCAGAAATCCACCATACTCCCCGAGAATCATTACTGCCCTTTCACTTTTAGGCAGCTCTGTAAAATTGGACTCTAATGCACCAGGCGTTGCATTTTCTTGTTTGAAGACGCTGGGAAAACCAAGTCTGCTGTCATGTAACACTTTTAATTGTTTTCGGGTGAGCATTTGATCTGTTGACTCACCGCGGTATGCAGATAATATGGCTGTTGGCGGCATAGAGAGTTAGTCATTTAGAGCCTAAAACCAAGACTGCAAGGTTAAGCGGGAGCCAAACAATACTTCTGCGAGCTTGCGTCATATACCCATAAATTTCAGAGCCTCCTAAGCACCCAGATTAAAATCACTCTTCTCCCATGTGCTTGTACTTTCCGTCCTCTTCCCATTTGTTGCCGATCTGATCGCTAAAAGTGCTTTCAAAATGAATTGTGACCAAAGAACTTGTATTGCTTATTTAATGTGAACATCATAGACAGGAATAAAGGAGGAAAAAAAAAAAGTATTCTGGAATATCTGGGGTGACAACACAGTTTCAGGAGTAACGTTGTTTGGTTTGTTACATGAAAACGTATTTTCCCAACATCACCACCTCCCAAAGAGGCGGGTCTTGGAGCAGGTCGTGGGGGGGCGGGGTATATTCTTACCACAGGCGTAGGTGACAGTGAGGTATTTTTTCACTCCTGGCGGACAGGGGCTCCCGAAATGGTGATCGTTGACCATGATTTTGCATCTCTGCTTCCCGTAGCACCTCCTGGATAATACTTGCAAAGCCCAGTAAGACAGGCAGTCTGAAAGGCAGGGAACGCCAACAGGAATTTCAGGTTGCATCCGTATCTGGCTAACCACGGGGCTTTTGCTATTTTCTGTTAAGTAAACACACTGAGCTGGATTTCAAGTTCATGGAGATAGTTTCTCGGAAAATTTTCTGTCTCATTAATGTCCCTGAGATGCTTTACCATATAAGTCATATGGGCTAAGTCCTATATAAGCAGAGCAGGCTTCTGGATATGTGCTAGCAGGGCCGTGGGCTTGCTGTGACGCTCTGGTCTTACCATCTTGAAAGTCTTACATATTTTTGAGCAAGGGGTACTACATTTTCATTTTGCACCAATCCCCACAAATAATGTAACTGGCCTTGTACACAGAACATGCAAAATATGTAAAACGCTGAATGAAGACTATTTCTTTTATGCCCCTTACCACGCCTTGAAATACTTCATTTGCCTTTTTTTTTTTAAAGATTTTATTTATTTATTTGAGAGAGAGGCAGTGAGAGAGCATGAGCGAGGAGAAGGTCAGAGGGAGAAGCAGACTCCCCGTGGAGCTGGGAGCCTGATGCGGGACTCGATCCCAGGTCTCTGGGATCATGACCTGAGCCAAAGGCAGTCGTCCAACCAACTGAGCCACCCAGGCGTCCCTTGCCTTTTTTTTTTTAAAGAGAGAGTGGGCAGGGAGGTGGTACAGAGGGAGAGGAAGAAAGAGAGTCTCTTTTTTTTTTTTAAGATTTTTAAAAAAATTTATTAGAGAGAGAGCACGAGACAGAGCATGAGCAAGGGGAGGAGCCAAGGGAGAGGGAGAAACAGGTTTCCCGCTGAGCCAGGAGCCTGACACCAGGCTCGATCCCAGGACCCTGGGATCATGACCTGAGTTCAGAAGCAGACTCTTAACTGACTGAGCCACCCAGTGCCCTGAGGAAGAGAGAGAATCTTAAGAAGGATCCACACTCAGAGAGGAGCTGGATGTGGGGCTTGATTTTAAGACCCTGAAATCATGACCTGAAATCAAGAATCAGACGCTTAACAGACTGAGCCCCCCAGGCACCCCTATTTCTCTACTTTGAGAATGTATCTCCCCTGCGTGAAAACAAGCTCCGAGAGGACAGTGACTCTTTCTGTCTTGTTTGTCATCAATGCCCATATCCTGGCCCCATGTAGAAACCCAGTAAATAGCTGAAGAATGAATGAATGAAATGAACTAAATAAACATGAGAATGGGTTTTTCAGCACCTGGCACAATGCCAACATAATTAGTAAATACGAATTTCACACGTACAGAGGTGAGGTGCAGAGGCGCTGAGTGCTGTAAGGAAAAACAAGTCAGAGGAAGTCCACCTTGCTTTCACAGACTATGCTGGAGCTGGAGACAAAACCCACATGTGGGACCTGATGTCCAGCCACGTGCAACAGGGCGTGAGTGTTGGCAGTGCATGGCCAGGACGAGGGGTGCTAGGGTCAGAGAGGGGAGAGATGAGTGTGGACCTTCATGGTCATGATGGGCTTGCTGCGGTTAGAGAGACTTGGTCACGGGAGAAGGTGCGTAACTGGGTAGAAGCGAGCAAGACAGAAAGGCATAAACACCAAAGTAGCATCACTTAAGGGGAGTCCAGGGGGCAGACCGTGAGCTGGAATAGTGGGGTGGGGACCAGGAAGCCACAGAGAACGAGCAGGGAAAAGGAACCTGAGGACAGACTGAGTTTGCCTGTGAACGCTTAGCCAAAGACAGACTTTATTCTGCTAGAGACATGCTGCCTAGAGAAATGGCCTCATGCTATTGTCCTTTAGGGACAGTGTATGGGAGGCCCTGGGAGAAGAAGGGAACCAAACTCAGCTTGGAAGCAATTTTAATAATACGTACAGGGTGGAGTGCCAGGGGGCTCAGTTGGTTGAGTATCTGACTCTTGGTTTTTGGCTCTGGTTGTGATCTCAGAGTCATAAGATTGAGCCTGGTGTGGGGCTCCTTGCTCAGCGGGGAGTCTGCGGGAGAGTCTCTCTCTCCTTCTCCCTCTGTCCCTCCCCCCCAAATAAATAAATAGATAAATAAAATCTTAAAAAAAAATACACACTGGGAAGAATTAAGAACTTGGAGAGCAGAGAACAGAGGAGAGAACTTCAGAGACCTTACAAAGCTCGGTTCACTAACGACAACAGCTAACATGACAGGCTGTCCTCAACACTTGTCCATCAACTGATGGGGTGTCCCCAACGCTTTGCTGGGACACAGGTTGTTTATCATAAATGTAATATGTTACAATAAATTATATATAACAGTTTGCTTATATAATATATAAATCAGGGAAATACATATTAAGGGCCATGATGAAAATAATATTTTGCACTTTCTAGATCAGCAAAACTTAAGAAGACTGACTATCCCAGGTGCTGAAGAAGCTACAGATCAAGGAAACTCGAGCACAGCTGGGAGAGGGTGAACTGTGGAGCATACGCTGGCATCTTTTAAGTTGACACATTTCACAACCTCAGACTCAGCTGTTTCATTTCCAAAAGTCTATAGGCTCACCTAGCCTTTCCCTAAACTCTTCAGAATTCACAGTCAACAGATCCAAGAATGGGATGTACGATTTTTGCATTGGGAAGAGGTAACGGTCTGAATTATGAAATTTTTCTTAGAAGTCTGATGTAACTATTGCTTATTCTGTTACAAAGGAAATATGTGTTTATAGATGAAAACTCAGAAAGCACAGATAAGCCAAAACTAGAAAAATGAAAATGCCTAGTAAATCTGGAAAAAAACAAAACTATTAATCCTTAAGGAAACTCCTTCCACCACTTTTCTGTGTGTGAAGGTTCTTCCCCCTCAGTGGTGTCATATATTTATCACTTTGAAGGCTACTTTTTCCCATTTAATATATCTGCACAAATTCTAACGTGAACATAATTTTAAAGAATTGCAGTTTTTCATTGTATCAATGTGCCAGCTCTATTTACAATACCCAATGTAATCATCGTTCAGATGATTTCTGGTTTTGAACATTAGAAGCAGTTCAATGTGGGGGCACCTGAGTGACTCAGTCAGTTAGGCATCCGACTCTTGATTTTGGCTCATATCCTGATCTCAGGGTCCTAAAGTGGAGCCCACGCTCAGTGGGGAGTCCATTGGAGGGTCTCTCTCTCCCTCTCTCTCCCTCTGCCTCTTCCCCCACCCAAGCTCATGCTCTCTTTCTCTCAAATAAATAAATAAATAAATAGAAACAATTCTTTGTGAAACATCCTTAGAGCTAAATATTTGCACATGAGCACGATAGTTTCCGCGGGAATTCCTGGAAGTATATTGCTTTGTCAAAGACTACTCAAAATATTAAGGCTTTTGATACACACCACCCAACTGTTACCCAGAAAAGTTCTGATTCATACTCCCGGCAGAATTGTATGAGTGCCCTAGAAACCTTATATTTTCTTAGGATGTGTGCCTGACCATATTCTTTCAGGCTAACAGAGGAAGGAAAAAGAAACTCTTTTCATTTATAAGACCACAACCCTCTTTGACCCAGGAGATCTTGCAGCGAGCGTGCTTTAGAGAGGCGTGCTCCTGCACTCTTAAAGTCCCCTGGGAGCAAAAGAGTTTATCTTGGTCAGAGTGAAACCCACAGTGTGTTTTCAGGAAGAGGCCCAAGGTAATTCAGGTCTGACTCAGGTCTGACCATATCCTTGTTGACACTGAGCTCTGGGCTGTTTCCAGGACTTTTTTCTCAAGTGATTATCTCCCTCTCAGGCTGATTTTATTTGCACCCTCTCTTCCTGACAAATCATCCTCCGCCCCCAACCCATCTGATAACACGGTATTCAACGTTTTAACTTTTTTTTTTTTTAGCTATTGTTCAACACTGAAACTGAAGTTAATTATCTTCACAACGTCTGCTTATTTTGATAATTAGGCTGCTCTTGGCAGCGGGGGGCCCTTGGCACCTTAATCTTTGGCTGGGAGGTCGAGGTCCACCCACACTTGGCCTTGGGATGGCCTTAGCCCAGACCTTGAGGCCCACTGGGTGGTTTCTAAGGAAACAGCAGGATCCCTGGAGCCCACCCAGAAAACGTAACTGCAGCAGGAAATGACACGTCACAATGGACGCCCAGCCAGAAGACCTTCCCGAAGTTCATGCCCAGGTCTGTGGGAAGGCTCACCCCGCCCTGTGTTAAGATGCAGTTTCACTGGTGTTCATGTGGGGCCAACAGCGATCAGTCACTTCACACTCTCCTTTCCCTTCCACTTGACAAGACAGGTTCTGACGGAACCAACCTGCTGGAAGCTCTTTCAGGCATGTCTTTGAAGGGTCAGTACCCTCAAGACAAGACAGCAGATACAGCTTTGGTTGAACTCGTGTGGCCAAAAGATACCACTTTTTGAAGATGACCTCACAGCTAGGTTAGTCATCGGTCTTTCATGTCTTCCCCTTTATTTCATAGTTCAGGGTTATTGCAAAGTATTAGTTTGCTACAGCTGCTGTAACAAGTACTACCCCTTGGGAGCTTAAACAGCAGAAGGGTATTTCCACTCTGTTCTGGAAGCTAGAAGCCTGAGATGACAGTAGGGTTGTACCTTCTGAGGCCTCTTTCCTTGGCTTGCAGATGGCAAGACCATGTGTCTTTACATGGTCTTCATCTGTGTATGTCTTGTCCTAGCCTCCTCTTCTTATAAGGACACAAGTTATATTGGATAGGACCTTAATCTAACTTAAACACCTCTTTAAAGACCCTCTCTTCAAATACAGTTGCATTTTGGGGTGCTGGGGTTTAGGACTTTAGCCTACAAAATTTAGGGACACAGAACTCAGCCCCTAACAGCCTTCAAGATGATCCCTAGTCATCATCAGCTTCTGGAACTCATACCCCTTGTGTACCCTCCTCCCACAGTGAATCAGAGCCTGTCCACGTGACCCCTATCTCCGCCAACAACAATACCGACTCAACCTGCCATATAAGAGATCCACCTTGGAAGCTCAGCCATCAGGTGACTGTCGCCCCAACCAGTGTCCCATCTGAGACCTCACCAGAACACGCGCGACCCTAAGCCATAAACACCAACCAAACTACCCTAGAATTCCTGCATCACAGAAACTGTGAGGGAATAAGTATTTGTTTATGTTTTAAGCTATTAAATTTCGGGGTATGTTGCCACAGCAACAAAAAACAAGTGCATATTTTCACACTTAAAAGTGGGTTTCTGGGATACAAAGAGTTCCTCAAAATGTGGGTGGACTTTGAGCATAAGTTGGGAGGACCTTCAGGAAAGTGTTAGTGAAAGTCTAAGACCTTGAGGAGAAGCCCAGCATCGGTTAGCTTTGCACCCATAGGCCAAGTGCATCTCAGAGTAGAACTTCCCAACTTCAAAAGTGAGTGACCACAAGTATACTGGATATTTCCCTCAGGCCCCCCGTTGCCCCCTCCACCCAGCTATTGGTTTTGGAGTTGGGCAGTGCCGCCCTTCACCCCACTGTGCCATGCAAATAGAATTTTCTGGAGGAAAAGGCTGGGAAGCACAGTCCAAGGTCATCGTGTAGCGTGTAGCCAATGCCTCACCATGGCCTTGCCTGCCTGGTGCATTCCAGACGGGACCAGCTTAGGGCACTGCACACAGAATGGAGGCTCTGCTCGCCCTCCTTCAGGCGGAAGCTCAGAGCCTTTGATGCGGACAGGCATGAACACCCTTATGTCTTTGGGGATGTCCGGCACGAGCTCAGCTCCCACTAGGGTAGGTACTATTATCCAGGCTGTGGGCACCCCTGAAGATTCTCATGGGATCATGATGATATCACACATGACAGTCGGGTGTGAGGTTCCGTGCAGATGCCCTGACCTCCACCAGGGATGTCCTCCTCCCCACCGCCATGAAGCCCCTTCCTCTTGATCCCATCCGATGTACAAAGTACACAGAATCAAAAAAGCAACAAGCCAGCCTATAACAAACCCAAACTGGAAGTCCATAAAAAAAAAATATACTGTGGGGTGGGAGACCAGCAGCAGGAAAAAGCATGTCAAGGATTAATATCTTTCCTCTGTCATGTTAAAATTTATGAAAAAAAAATAATAATAAGGGTCCCACCATGGGAAAACAAAAGGACAAAGGCTAGAGAGAAAGTGGGAGTGAGTGTAAATACAAGAGCCACAAAAACATGGGAAATGTTCAAAGCCATTAATGGTCAAAGAAAGGCAAATAAGAGGACTGTTTTACACCTATTAAATTGGAACCACGGAGAAAAATCACACATGCCTCTACCAGAGTTGCAAGGAAACCCAGGAGTGTACGTTACGTCGCTGTTTACGCACATAAATTGGAACAACAAGTTTTTGGAAAGAAGTCTGGGGATACATTTAAAGAATTGTAAACATGCCCACACCCTCTTTCAGTATAAAACTTTCTGGGAATTTATCCCAAAGAAACAATCCGGAGGAAAGAAAATGCTACAAGCACAAGTTCACCATACATCACTTAGAATATTTGAAGATCAGGAGCAGTAAAATACGCCAGCCACTAGGGCATGGTTCATTACGTGATATGCTACATCCCTTCAACAAGATATGAAGACATGACTGGCATTGTTGGCATTTGGTTGGACACGTGGGAGAACACCCAGGGTATAAAGTTACATTTCAAATGTATGAATCAAATGTATCAAGTGAATCAAATGTATCTGTTTTAGAATTGCCATTATGTAAAAATGGTCCTACGCTCAGACATCAGGGCTTGGAGGAGACCCTGAAAAGGAAAAGCTTCTCATTTGATGGGTAACATTTACGGCTGCACTGTTTTCTTATGTCCCTTAAATGTCCTTAGGGCTCTGGTGCAGGACACTAACAGGGATCCCACTAGTCACCTTTAGGAAAGAACTGGAAATGCCCTCTCCATATTTGGGAACAAAAGCCCCGCTCAGCAGTGCTTCCTGACCTCGCTGGGGCCCAGCCGGCTTTCACCATGCATGTTCCCCAGGAGGCACGGAGGCTGGAGAATTCTCGGTTCCACCAGATGGCAGCTTATCCCCGAGAGGAAAGGTACACCCATCACCTTCCAGAGGCCACGGTGAGGCCTGACCACCGGCCCTAGACAGTCATCCCACCAAGCTCATGTCAGGTCCCAGGGTTGAGAATAAACAGCCTTTTTCTCTCCTTCAAAGCGAATGTGGCCGAGCCATAGTAACTTAGAGCAGAGACCGCACTGGCAGCCCGGGGACCGGATGTGGCCCGGAGGCATGTTTTGTTTGGCTCACACACTGTTTTAAAAGTTGGAACATTTCACATTAAAAAAAAAAAAAAAAAAGAGTCCAGATTTCCAGCATCTCATGAGGGGTTGGAAGCCGTGACGACTCCAGGCCCGCACCTGTGGGAGCCCTGTGTGGACACCCCCCTTAGGAGGGGCTCTGATTCATTCATGCACGTCAGGATTCACGTGGACACCCACTCTGTGCCAGGCACAGCTCAGGATGCTGGGAATTCTTCAGGGAGCAGACAGACACCATCTCTACGAGTGCTTACCCTCCCCTGGGGGAAGGAGACCCGAGGCAGGTAAACGAAGGTTTCCGTGATATGAAAACACTCCAACAGGGGGGCCGTTTGGCACTGCAGAGACAAGGTCCACGCTGGCAGGGAGCCCCAGGAACCCTGTCCAAGAAGGACAGCTGACTTGATTCCTTGATGGTAGTGAGAACATTCCAGGCCAAGGGAAGAGCTTGTGCAAAGACCCCAGGCTATGAGTGAGGGTGCAGTGCCCCATGCTTTGTAAGGGAAGGGAGGACACACCCACAGGTGGGAGAACGGATGGATTCTAATTATGGTGGGCAGGTATTGCGATCTGATTTATTCTGATAATCTCCGGCTGCTAAGTGAGGAAGGGACTGAGGGAGGGAATCAGGGAGAAGGGAGGCCGAGAGGCCAGTCCGGAGGTGGGCTGGGTGGTCCAGGTTAGAGATGCCCAGAAGCAGGGAGCAGAGCTGCCGGTGAGAGGCACTCAGTGCGGGCGAGTCTGCGGGAGGCAGGTGGGCAAAAGGTGGGTAATGTTAAAGTGCGTTTACACAAGAGGAATGAAAGGACGGCTTGGTGGGGAGAACATGATAAGCGCAGTTTAAAACCTTATGTATAGTCTCCCTGGGGCCAAGGAGGGAATGAGTTTTCAGCACTCGGCGAGATGGGGAAAAACGTCAGCACGGGCAGCCAACGGTCTGTACGCACACGCGCAAGGGTCTGGCCTTGATGTTGACCTGGAAGACGGCACAGTCCAGGCCTCCGAGTGAGGCTGGGGGTGAACTGAGGATGAGGAGCCCTCCCAAGGGCCTCTCCTCTTCCCTGCAAGCCTCTCCCCTGCAGAGCACAGGGACAGAACGCTCTCTGGCATTTGGCAGCGGTTCCTGAATACAGAGAACAGCCTGCCCCTCAACCTTACGTGTAGTCCACGGGCGAGGGACAGGAGCCCTTGACCGTGAGGGGTGCGAAGGGACGGGGGCGGGATGAGCAGGTTGTTTCTGCCGGGAGACTTTGCCGGGGCTCAGACTTTTCAAACTGAACCCCTGAGCAAGGGGCATGGTCTTCCATTCAGAGACCTTTCCGGCGTCCACAAGGGTTATTCGTGGCACGGGCACAGCCGGCTGACCGAAGGATTCCTCGAAGTCTCTATGGAAACCTGTCCTTTAGCCACGATGTCTGCTAACATTTTCTTTGGCCGGTTACGTTTTCCTTTCAGCCGCACTCTCAGCTTCCCAGGAACCTAAGGCAGAGCGACCCACGGTACATAAATCAGCCTGCACTCGTGTCCCTCTGCTTGGCGGACCGACTTCTGCTCAAAACAACGGCTGAAACAGATGGGGCTTAGTGCCGCCTCCCCAAACGCAGGTGGCTCAGTTAGATTTCGCAAGTAAGGCAGAAATCTCTTGCCCTCTGCAAGGGCAGAGATCTGGCTGCTTCTCCACTGGAGACTGTGGTATACGATGGTTAATTTTATGTCTCAACTCAGTGAGGCTGTTATTTGGTCAAACACCAGTCTAGATGTGGTTGTGAAGATATTTTAAAGATAGGACTAACATTTCACATGCAAAGTAGACTCTGAGTAAAGCAGATTACTCTTCCTAATGGGGGTGGGCCTCAACCTATCAGTTGAAGGCCTGTTGAGAAATAGGGCACCCCACCCCCAATATCAAGACGGAGAGCCCCTTTTTTGCAGAAATAGGTCATATCACCAAGGCCCCCTTACCCAGCCAAGGAGACCAGATCATAAGAGGTGTCCCTACAAGATGTTTGGAAGAACAGGGATCACCCTGGCCTTTTAGAAGGATGCCTCTGGCCACCTGGGGGTGGGGGGGAAGGCTAGCCAGGGATCAGGGAGACTGCAATGACCAGACAGTGGTCCCTGAGCTGATGCAGTAGTGGGACCAAGGCAGGAGTGGGTGGAGATGTTCTGAATACACGTAAGGGTTACATGCGAGGGAGACTGGAGTGTCAGGAACTCCCAGGCCACTCACCAGGGTGTGGGGCATGAGGTGGTGCCAGGACATACAATGGGAAACCACACCCACAAGGACCTCACTGCCCCATTTGGCAACCAAGCCTGTTAAACAGGAGTCCTCTGCCCAGAGCTAATCAAGTGCAGCTAGTTGCCCACTTCAGCCTGTCTTTGCTCTTAGAAGACCCTCTGCCATCAGCTACCGAGGGGCCTTTCTTCCCAGAACACTGGGCTGGGGGCCTTGGGGGGGGGGGGCACATGTTCCTCTTGAAGTGTTTTTTGTTCTCTCTCTAGTCTCGCCTGAGAGTTTGCCCGGACAGTCAGTTACTTTATGTTCTTTTTTTTTTCCCCCTCAGATCTGAGATATTGGTTTTATACGAATTTCTTTTTAAAATTAATGTTTAATTTCATGTGTGAGTGTAGCAGTTTAATACATTTTGGAGCTCATTTTAATTTTGTATTATTATTATTTTTTAATTTAAATTCAATTGGCCAATGTATATAGGACATCATTAGTTTTGGAGGTAGTGTTTAATGATTTATTAGTTGCATATAACACCCAGTGCTCATCATATCATGTGCCCTCCTTGGAGCTCATTTTAGATTTTGATGAATCAAGTGCAGCTCTCTGTTGCTATGTCCCCTTGGGGCCTGTTCTCTTGGGTAATATGGAGGGCAGAGATCTGGCTGCTTCTCCACTGGAGACTGTGGTATACGATGGTTAATTTTATGTCTCAACTCAGTGAGGCTGTTATTTGGTCAAACACCAGTCTAGATGTGGTTGTGAAGATATTTTAAAGATAGGACTAACATTTCACATGCAAAGTAGACTCTGAGTAAAGCAGATTACTCTTCCTGATGGGGGTGGGCCTCAACCTATCAGTTGAAGGCCTGAAGGGCAAAGACAGGTTTTCTGAAAAATGGATTTCCCTCCAGGCTGCAGCACAGAAAATCTGCCTGCTTCCAGCCCACCATCCCGCAGAATTCAGACTCAAGACTGAACACCAAGTCTTACCTGGGTTCCCAGTCTGCCAACCTACCATACAGGTTTTGGATCTGCCAGGCACCACCACCATGTAAGCCAATTCCTTAGCATCAATCTCTCCAAATATATGCATGTCCATCCTGTTGGTTCTGTTTCTCTGGGAAGTCCTGACTAATCATAACATGGGGTGACTTCGATGGGGGCAGCTTCCAGCCCCACATCTTGGCCATCACCTCTCAGCTCTAGACAGCAGACCCCTAGGAAGAATGACTCCCTGAGCTCCCCTCAACCCTACACAACCAGTTATAGTCCAGGCTCTTCTCTCTACCCAAACGCCATCCCCAGGTATCCGCAGGTCTCCTCCTTTAAGTCTCTGCTCAGCATGCCAGTGACCCTGCAATGCCAGGCCTCTCTGAAGCGCACCCCAGCCTCCCCTATTTACCTTCCATGGTGTGCTTTACCCCTTAGCACTTATATGCACCTGAGATACGACGAGTGAACTCCTTTCATTTGTTCATTCTCTCACGACCAGTTTGTGCACAGCTGGAAATTCCATGAAGTTCCATGAAGACCCTGTGTTGGTCATTGATGACTCCTCCACCCATAGAACAGGACCCTGCATACAGTCAGCGCTCAATAACTACTTGATGTGAAACGACTTAACAATGGACAGATTTGGGAATGTGAGGCAGAAGGAGGTGGCACCCTGGGGGTGGTTCCTCCCTGCCCTTGACTTTCCCTCTAACCCAGGTACTGGCCAGAGTCCCAATCCCCTTGGCACCGAATGAGATAGTCCCATGAAGCCACATACCAAAGGGGGGGAGCCGCTCTGCTTCCGAGGAGCAGGTGTCCCTCTCCTGGGTCCTCCTGCCGTAGCTCGCTGAGTAGATGTTGAGAAACTTGGAAGGGTGACAGTGCAGTTTCAGCTCCTGGTCTTCACATACGGTTTTGTTTTTTAATTCATCTGAAGCAGAAACAAAAATCAACGGCACCATCAGCTTCCCTCAGGAGGAATCCGGGAGCTCTGCCCAACCCCTGGCCACTCATCCACCCCCTGGAGCTGCTTCCTGGGAAGGACAGTGGGAACAGCCCCACAAGTGGTGGGGTCTGATCCTGGAATAAGAGCCCTCTGCAGGAAGAGGTAGGAATGACAGGAAGAGGCAGGCAGAGGAGACAGGGGCCAAGTACTGCAGAAGACAGGGCTCACTGGCCTCCTTGGGCCCGGTTCCGGGATGGGTCTGGCCATAAAGGATGTCTCTTTCTCTCTCTCCACTTGAGGTCACACATTCCTTAATTGAAGGGAGCCTTTCCTCAAATGTTGACTTGGACCCATATGGGTAAAGATCAGGAATTACCTGATTGCAGATTAAACTTCTGGAGAGAGCCCGATTAAACCTCACCACCAGATTTCCTAACATCTTAGCACCCCCATTTCCATATATAAAAAGAGAGATGATGTAAAAGCAAATGATTTCCTTGGCTAGGAAAGGGAAAGAACAGGTCATGTGTCTTGTGAAGAGTCCCTTTTTCCTGCCCCCAGTCTGGTGATCCAGGAGCAATCGATGCTCGGCTGCTGTGGTCTGCGCTACCTTATGACAGCCCGCACCAGGTTTGTTCCCAAAGAATTTAGGAAAGGTGTGCAACTCACCCGTCACAGTAAATTTCCCTTTGCAATGTCACACAGCATTCACACTGTACATGTACTGCTGATGAAAATATAGTTGCTTGTTTTTTTAAAGAACATACTGGAAAAGCATTCCATTAATAACCTTGTTTCATGATGATTTGATTTTTAAAAGCAACACTCCAGACACAAAGGATCAAGGTACTGTATGATTCTATTTTGTTGAGATCTCCAGGAAAGGCAAACCCATAGAGACAGAATGTAGGTGAGTGGTTCTGTTGGGGCTGAGGTTTGAGATCAAAGGGAAATGACAACAATGAACGCAGGACATTTTGGAGATGATGGAAATGTTCTATAGCTGGACAGTGGTGATGGTGGCATGACTCAGCCCATTTGCTGAAAATCACTGAACGGCACACTTACAATCGGTGAAATTTATGCTATGTAAATCTCACTTCAATAAACATATTTCAAAAATTACAAAAGCTAGTATTTTTTGAGCTCATCCTCTGGATTAAGCCCTATTCTAAGATCTTTCAATGTATCAGTGAATCTAATCTTCAAAACAACTCTCTTGGGAACCCCCTCTTCGTATCCTTGGTGTGTTGTGTTTTGGATTTTTAGACACTGTAGCAGTGATTCATATGTTCTGGATGCTAACTTTTCTCTATTAGGTGTTGCAAGTGTCCTTTCCTAGCCTGCCACTTACCTTAAACTTTGCAAAATCAACACAAAACACAAAGGAGACTATGGTCATTTGTTTGTATGTGTGGTTCTCCTCTCCCCACCTCCCCAAAATTTTGTAAGGAAAAAAAAATCACTGTATTACTCCCATACTAGATTTTTCTACCTTGAAATGGCAACTGCAAAGCAAATGGGAACATTTTTCAGCCAAACAAGCCAACAGGAGCTAAATCATAGGAGCTACTCACTATCGTGGACTGTCTGGGATGAGGAGGAAGAAAGTGTCAAGAGGAAAGAAAAACGGCACCTCCCATATCTACTCACCCACCACTATCCCTCCCATTACTACCCCTCCTATGGCTGTTCCCCATGACCATCTCCATGACCATCCCCCATGACTACCCCCATGACCACTACCACCATGACCACTCCCCAAAGACCATACCCCATGACCACCCCAATGACCTTCCTCCATGGCCATTTTCCATGACCACTCCCATGACCACTACTGCCATGGCCACCCCCAAAGACTATCCCCCATGACCACTCCCCAACCCCCACTTTCGCTTCTCTGATTCACTCATGTTTTTGGATGGAAGGTGCAGGCCATTCCCACCCAGATCCCTCATACACCTCAAGCAAAAGTTTTTCAAACTGTGATTTGAGGCCTATTCTATTCTATTCTATTTAGGAAATCAGTTTAGTCACTTGTGAACTGCAATTTAAAAAAAAAAAAACAAAGAAGAGTTTAGAAAGCATCAAAGTGTATCATGCAAACAAGAAATAACACCATTTTATAATTAAAAAAAAATCTTTTGAGTTGTGTGTGTGTTGTGCTGGGCCAAAATGTAAAATTTTTCCTTACTATGCCTTGTAATCAAACCAATTTGAAAGCACCCCCACAGAAGCCTTCCAGGAAGTCAGGAGGGGTAAACACTAGGGCCACGGTGGCCTGACCATGGGACTTCCATATCCTGACATCGCTGATGTTCAAGCCCCAAACTTAAAACATGAAAGAAAATAATCCCCAAATATAAAGTCTACCTTTTTCTGTAATGTGTGAATTCCCGTGCCTTTCTACACCAAGAGGAGAAGAACAGTGAGGAAATCTCATTTCAGATTGAGATTGGAAATTCAGGATCTCAGTATACCATCACCTCATAAATTCTGGCACTGTCCTTTAATCTGTGATGACGGAACACTCAAGATTAATGAAAGGCGTGAAACAGAAACCGGGTTGCAGAGGCTCCCAGAGTCCCCATCCTGCCTGGTGGTTGAACACACGAGGAACTAACAGAGGAGGGAAAATCTAAGTGGTGACAAAGCAATGTCTAGAATACCCTTTACCCGGTCGCTGGAATCTTCACACGACAGTTTAAACCTAAAGCCAAGAAAAGCTTTGTTTTCTTTTGCTAAACAGAAAGGACACTGAGTCTGACCCTGACATCGGAGGGTTTGATTTGGGTGAGTCACATCCGCACTGGGGTGAGGTTCTCAGTGTTTTTGGCGAGTAAATGCTAAATCCCACCAACACCAAAATACTGCCATACTTCAAAGGCCCAGAATGAACGATGGCCTTTGATGCAGAACAGAGGGCACGGGTAGACACTCCAAGAGAGCCCAAGCCCCCTTCTGACTGGGAGAATACTGAAGAATGTTAAGAATGCCTTCCAGTGGCAGAGCTCGCCAACAAGGATGAGAACCAAGCCTTATCTAGCAAATTGGAAGCTCTCCTTTTCAACAAGATTGGCTTTTCTTTTCTTTTCTTCTTTTCCTTTTCCTTTTCTTTTCTTTTCCTTCCTCCTTTCCTTCCCCTCCCTCCCTCTCTCCCTTCCTTCCTTCCTTCCTTTCTCAGAATTTTTAAACATTAGAAGAGATTTTTTCAAGGCTTGTCATGAAGTGTACTTCTTCGCCACCACCTCTCGGAGGCACTAAAGGAGGTCTCCGTGCGGGCCAAACTCACCCCGAGTAACACAACACCCGTACTCCAAGGCCTCCGGTGATGCTGTCCCCGGATTACGGGCCATCTCCTGGAATGGAGGGGCCTGTGAGTGTCACATTACATGCTTGGGGTTAGCCTGTGTGATGTTGAGTCACTTGGTTCCTTGGGAATGTGCTGATTCACTGTCACCTAAGAGCGACACTTCTGGGTCCTAAAAAAATGGGACTGCTACAAATTGCTACTTTGGGTAGAGAAAGAGAATTTGTTTTAGAGCTGGGTGAGAGTGCTAGATGGCCTCAAATTAGACAAGGTGGGCTGGGGCAGGGGTGGGGGGGTGGGGAGCCTTCCAGAAGCTTCCTCATGGGTGTGGATGGGGAGAGTGATAGGAGCCCGGGCAGAAGGACCGCCAGGACTCTTCTTCAAGGACAACAGTAATAAGACTCCCCCCTCCCCCTGCAATTCTGCCAGGCAGGGGCTAGGCGGGTCGTCCTTAATAACGCGGATATGCACCTGCATATCTGCAGGGCCCTTCAAAGCAGGGTGGGCAGGGTGACCTGCCACGATGAGAACGTGCGATGACTGATGTTCCTTATGACGGTCACGCGTGGTGATGTTCTCAAAATGCAGAGATTTAATCACTTTTAATGTGTTGTTGTTTTTTTTAATTCTCTACAGGCAGCATGTCCTGCTCTTGCCTGCACGCGGGGCAGACCCCAGCCCAGCCCCCCAACACCTGGTGTCTCACTGCCTTCCAATGACTCCCAACCTCTGCAAGGGCGACCTTAATGTGCCCCCTGGAATGGCGGCCGCTGGCCACTGAGAGCACCCGCAGGCAAGCCCAGGTCAGCCCCTTGCGAGCAGCAAGTTTTCATCTACACAGCACTGTCTTCACACACTCCTTAACCCCCTTGTGGGAAGTGCATTATCCTCACTTGACATTTGATTCACGGAGCCAGCATCCCTATAAAACAGCTCCCAGACCAGCCAACAGGCCAGCCCCGGTTGGCAGTGTTGGCCCAGCTCCCCGGCGTGAAGGCTCCCACGGTGGCAGGTTTCACTGCCCACAGGCAGGGCCGGGGAGAGATGCGCATAGCTGGCACTTGGGATTGAGGGCTGGGTCCCCGCAGCCCTGGGTGCAGCCAGGGACCCCTTCAAACAATCAGTGTCACGCTCAGGCTGGCACCCGAGACAAAGGGCCTCCGGGCTAAGAGGGTGGCAGAAAAAGAGTCTGGAGCATGTGGGGGCCCCCCTTCCTCCTTCCCCAACTCACAGCAGCAGCAGGGGCATCTCCTAACCTGCAGGGCCTTGGGTCACTGATGTCTCCATTACGCAAAGTCCTCTGATCCGCTGCGTCCCCTTTCAACTCAAGTTGAAATCCTAATGCCCAACCTGATGGTGTTAGGGGGTGGGGCCTTTGGGAGGGGCTTAGGTCACGAGGAGGATTCCTGCCCTTCATGAGAGAGACCCCAGAGAGATTTCTCATCCCTCTGCCAAGGTAGTTCGAGCAAAAGGACAGCCATGGGTGGAGGAAAGGGGCCCTCGGCAGATACCCAATTGACCAGCGCCTCGATCTTGGTCTTCACAGTCTCCAGAACAATAAGAAATGAACTTCTGTTGGTTCCTTGGCCATCAGGGCCCCGGGGATTCTGCAATGGCTCCCCAGAGCCCCCTGTTCCTTGTGGCCACAGGCTTCCACACGTTGTGCTCCTTCTATGCTCGCCCCTCAATCCACAGTCCTCAGCCCCACCGTCACCTGCCAGGAATGCCTTCTCTGCACCCCTGCTGGGGTCAACTCCCCCGGATGGACCTGCCCAGTACCAAGACAGCAGGGCTCCCGCTGAGATGTTTTTTGGACAGGTCTGGTCTTTCCCGAGAAAGGTGACGTTTGCTAGAACCTAAAGGACAACAGGGAAGCAGCTGTGTGAAGATGCGGTAAATGGTGGCAATGAAGGAAGGTTGGGAGCTGTCCCACACGGAACCACCATCCAAGAAACTTCTGCAAAACCCGAGAGCGGTCTTCACGCCCAGCAGCTGGCCTGACACCTGTGCACGGCAGAGGCTCCGTAAGTGTTTTGCTGAAACGAAATCAGCGATCAGACCTACTTGCTCGGTGCGGGAATAAGGCTGTGGTCCGGCGCTGATGTAGGGTCAAGGTTCTGCCAACCTCACAACGGCCTTTTTACTTCTTTTAGAGGCTGGTCCTCTAAAAGGACCTCTTGATTACGAAAAACTTCCACCATATAGAAAATGTGAGAGAATATCACAATAGACGGGCATATTCACACCACCTGGATTCTCCAATCCTTAACATTTAGAATAAGGGCCACTTTATTTTTTTTTAAAGATTCTATTTATTTATTTGACACAGAGAGAGAGAGAGAGAGAGAGAGAGAGAGAGATCACAAGTAGGCAGAGAGGCAGGGGGAAGCAGGCTCCCTACTGAGCAGACAGCCCGATGCGGGGCTCGATCCCATGACCCTGAGATCATGACCTGAGCCGAAGGCAGAGGCTTTTAACACACTGAGCCACCCAGGCGCCCCAACAAGGGCCACTTTAAAAGAGGCTTGTCTTTCCCACCACGGAAGGAGGACGAGGACGGCTGCTTTGGAGACTTAGCCATGGGAAGGACTTGACTGAGAACACGGAGGTCTAGAAGGGATGTGTCTGAGTGAGGCAGGAGTTGCCATGACTTCCTGACTTCCTGGGGAGACCCTGGCTGGGGTGCAAAGTTGGGGTCTGCTTTGGGTGTTCATGATCATGAGTATGTGTGCAACAGTGTCTATGCGTGTGGCAGCACACACAGGCGTGCTACTGTGTATGTACGAGTGACCGTGCGTACCCCGTAAGTATGTGGTGGTGTGTATGTGCATGTGAGCGTGAATGTGCGTTTGAACACCCAGTCCAGGGGGAAGAGCCAGAGGGGCCGTTCAGAGGTATCCGGGCCCCAGCAAGGAAAGGGATAAAGACGCAAAGCTGGATATTTGCTGAGAGGATCTCGTGCTTTCTCTGCAAGTGCGCACTGGAGACCACACGCGACACGCGTGTGACCCGAAGCCTCACCCACCCCCAGCACCCTGGCTGCCAGTGGGAGGATGCTGGGCTCCAGAGGCAGAAATCCACAGAGAACAAAATGCAAAAAACCCAAAAACGATGTGCTGGGATGGCCATGCATATAATTCTTTGGTTAAACGCTGTTGCTATAACACTGCTTTCTTTTCACCAAGTTTTTTCAAGGATTCCTAGGAGCCTCTAACGTTGCGGTCGCCTGTGGCCTCTCTCGGGCTGATCCACCACGCCCTTAAGTGTGACCTGCTTGCCAGAAAGCAATTCCTTTTGCCTGGCAATGGGTGAGTCACAAAACTAACGTGCGTCACAGGTGACACAAGTCAACGGAGAGAGAAAGGCGAGAATCAGAGTGGGAGAGGCTGCTCCAGCTGGAGACCTTTCCACTTTCTTTCTCCTTGAGGAAGAGACACTGGGTAGGGAGCCCCTGCTTTAGTGAAAGCAAAGAGGCGAGTTCATAGAGATCTGGAACCAGGGGCTCTGGGGGGCAGCTGTGCCCTCTCATCAGAGCAAGGACCCCCGCAGCTGGCGGTGGGCTTCTTCTGAAAAGGAGAAGTGGCTCCTCCTTTGGGGGGAACAGGTAGGACATCTCTATTAACAAGTTTCTAAGTGGGACTAACACCCCCTGGCAGAGACCCCCCGTGAGGGCTGTGAATGAAACAGGGAAGCCACACCCGAGACACGCTGGGCCCCTCAGACGTTACTTACTAGGTTGGCATTTAAAGGAGACCAGGAGGTATTTACTGCTTCCTGGACAAAGGTCAGGTCCGAAAACACGGCTATTGACCAGGAGGTGGCAGGCCCGCTGGTTCTGGCATTCGTCCAGCACCTTCTGAAATGAGGGGGTAGAAAAGGGATAGGCTTGAAAACCACACGCAGTGTCTGGGAGATCCCACACCCGGGCGGCTCTGGGCTCCGTCTGTCTGGCCTGGGTGTCCACCCAAAGAACCTTCGAGCTGCGTTGAGCTGTGTCTAAGCCGAGAGCTCGCGTGCGGGCGTGATCAGGTCTGCTCCCTGTCTCCCCGTCTTTCCCAGAACAAGACACCTGACCCACCCGTGGCAGATCCCATCGGAAGACCAGCCCCCCACCTGTCTCAGCTGGAAGTGCTGTGCACGGTTTCGGCAGAAGTTCCACATTGAGGAGACCCCAGGAAACGTGAGCAAGATCTGAGAAGCTCAGAGAGTGGGTGAGATGGGCCTCGGAGGTCCCTCCCAGGAGGGCTGCGAGAGTGCTGTGGGGATCAGGAATCACAGCCAGAGCTCTCCAGCCGCACAGAAAACGGCCGGGCATAGACCACAGACTCAGTGTTTGGGGGACGCCTTGGAGACCCAACCCAAACATGGGCCAACTGACAAAAATTGAAAAGCTGATTCCCACCCTTGCCCACCTCAAGGGCACCGGACCCATGTGTTCCCTTTGGAGTGATTTTCTCTGTAGAATGCTCAGGCTTTGCTGTTGAGCATTGGACTTAGACGTTTTCCATCAAATGTCTCTTGCTCTCAATTTTTTTCTGGGCAGCTCACTCCTTTGTGAATGAATCTAGTCTGAAGAAGCCCTCGGAGCGCCCTACACGGGGTCCCAGAGGGACCTAGCGCCTCGCTGCCCCTCTTCCATTTCCTAAATGGAGCCCATGACAGTCACAGAAGCCTTACGCTCGGGGTCTGTTAAAAGGACACCAAGTCTAGTGAACATTTCCCAAGAATTTACTTATTCCCGTTGGACTGAATTTGGCGCAGTCACGAGGCTGTCCAAGTCGCCGTGCTCTCCTAGTAGCTCATGGCGCAGCTCCGTGGGGAAGGCTGGCCCTACCAGGTAGCCCCTCAAGGGGCCCAGCAGATGTGTATGAAATCAGGAAACATGTCTGGGGGGAACCCTGGGGACCCTCAGATGACAGGACACGTTCTCGTGGCCAAGGGTCATCATGAAATGAGTCAGCCCCTGGGGGGCTCCAATGTACGTATCACAGCCACAGTGCGGGACTCAAAGCAGGGCTGTTCCTGAACTGTGTCACAGCTGAAAACCGCATGGGGGGACCTTCCTGGTGACCCTCACCCACAGGCCAGATCCGCCGAGGGTCTCCTGGGAGGACGTTGACACCTGTTGTCTCCCACATCGGTCACCTTCCCTCCGAGGGAGAGGAAGCCCCTTGACACAGCTCCCAGGCCCCAGTCAAAAGACACGACATAGAGGCTCTCTTGCTCTCCGGATGAAAGAGCAGCGCACAGGGACGCCTCTGGCAAACAAACCTTCTGCACAACATCAGAGCTGGGTTCACAAATGCTAACTTGTCTGCTTGGCTATGGAAACATCCTCTTCCCTCGGGCCTGCCTGGCAGAGCCAGGCACCCATGCTGGGCGGGGAGGGTGGCGCCTGTGCGTGGGAGCTCCAGGGTGCCAGGAGGTCGCTCCGTCACAGAACAGGCACTCCCGTCCTATTGGCACCGGCCAATGCTCGTCTTATGCACCCGGGAGAGCAGCAGATGGCCTGGGCACCAGGGCGGGGTGGGCAGGGAAGTTGGGGTAAGGACTGGGCACAGGCCACTAGGGCTACGGAATGGGGTTGGGGACACAAGGAAAGTAGCTTCGTCTCCGGAAACAACATGTGGCCTCTGGGAGGGAAATCACTCAGACACCTTCTTTTGGCTACTCAGCAGGTACCTTTACCAACCACATGACTACCCAGAGAGTAAGATGCTTGGAATGGAAGCAACAAGTGGTGAGAGAAATCGAAAAACCTTTACATTACCATACTATTTGGGCTTCTCTTAGGGCCTTAGGGAGAGCTACACAGCTTTATGCTAATTCCATTATTCCTTAGTCTTCCTCAACAATTTATCTTCGCCCACGTTTCCTGTGGCTGAAAAAAATCAAAGAGCCAGGAGGAGTCTAAAATCCCCATTGAAATATTGGCTCTGGCCTCCTCCTATACCAGATCTTTCCCTTAATGCCAACAAGGAAGAAAGAAAGAGAAAGAAAGGAAGGAAGGAAGGAAAGAAGGAAGGAAGGAAAGAAGGAAGGAAGGAAGAAAGACAGATTAGGTGCTTTCTGCAAATTCCTGGTACTCTCCAGCAGAAGAACAAATCAGCAGAGGCTGCCCAAAGTAGCTTAAAACCAGAATAAAGTCCTCATCTACAACTGGAGAAGACCATTTTGTAAAGAAAGACCGTGACTGAGGTTTCCCTTCCTCCAGTGCTTCTCTGAGAAGTTGATCATGATTTTGGCCGTCGGCCTCACGGGACCTGTGGTTCCCACTAAAGCATCCCCACCCTTCCCTCTCTGCTGGGGGATCGACGGAAGGTGTGATCCCAGAGGTCAAAGCCCAACTCGACTGTACTTGGCTTTACCACAGTGGGGACTACGCCTCTGGATAAATTCATACTGCACGTGTGTTAAGGGAGCTCTCCAGGAAGGAGGAATCCCATTTAGACTTGTTTGGTGACGAATCCTTTTGAGAAGCAAATAGCTCACCCGTGAAATTGGTGATTCGTATGAACTGAGGTTTTCGTGGATCAGGTTTGCTGTGAGTGAACTATGCAATCACAAGCGTATATACAGAGAGAGAGATGGGGAGAGGGAGGGAGGGAGGGAGGGAGAGAAGGAGGGAGGGAGAACCGTTTCACCATCTTAAAGCATCGACGAAGGGCGGTACCTGCAATGTGGTGGGAGCCACACAGGCCACGTGGTCTTCCCTCTGGGAGGCAGGCAGCTGGGCACTACACATTTGATAATCTTGCCCATAAAATGCCGATTGGACACTTATCGTAGAATGCCGAGGGCACTGTAGAGTCAAATGGTCCCCGTCACAGGCATAAGCGGTGTGGTTTTGCAGGAGTTTGGTTAGATAACCTGGAAAATATTCAGCTGGGTTACAAGAGGCCCAGGAACTCACCCCTCCTTCCCAGCTTTCTGAAAAGGAGGACTCGGCCCTCGCCAGAGAAGGGGTTGGTCAGTCAGGAAGATGGGGGACGGAGCTTCCTTAGCAGCCCCCATAGAGAAGACCCTAAAACGGGCTTGAGGTGAAGCTAAAGGAGAAGGTGCCAATTTTCCCAACTGGGTTGTAAACCTTGGGTCTGGAATGGCCCGTTGGAAGGCTCAGAAGTCTCGTTCCCTTTGGGATTGGCCAGGAGCCAAGAAATCCTGAACCATTTCTATGCAGCTGGAAAAAATCCCAAGTGGGCATCCCTTGGACATGGAGATGCCTGTCCCTGAAGAGATTTGGGTTCTCTGATCTCCCTCTAGCTAGGCCGTGCCTTCCTGGAAGGACAGGATGCTTTTTATTTGGGGGTGACCCCTCCTGGGCCTTGGAGAGAAAAGCAAGGGAGGGCACCCTGCACGGGCTAAGGGCCTGCTCTGAAGGGAGGGGAAGTGGTGGATGGTAGGACTCTGTCACCGGTTGAACAATGTCCCACCACAAGTTCATGTTCACTGGGAAATGGTGCTTCCTTATTTGGAAATAGGGTCCTTGCATTGTGATTAGTTGAGAGGAGGTCATCATGGAGTAGGCTGGTCCTTGACAGGTGTGGTGATGTCCTTATAAGAAGAGAGGAGACAGAGGGAAGATAGCCATGTAAAGACTGGAGTGATCTAAAAGCCAAGGAACCCCAGGATCACTAGCAGCCACCATGAGCTGGAAAAGGCAAGGAAATGTTCTTCTGCAGAAACTTCCAGAGGCAGCCTGGCCCTGGCACACCTTTATCTCAGGCTCCTGGCCCCCAGAGCCCTCAGGGAGTGAATTTCTGCTGTTCTCAGCCATCCCAGCCTGTCCTTTGTTACAGCAGCCCTGAAAAAACTAACACAAGCGCCTCATCCCAGGGTCCCAGGCTACTTCTCATGCAGGCTGGACAAGCCACAGAGCCTTGAGCTCTGAGGAGATGGTGCATGGCCTGGCAGGTGTGGGCGGCCTGGACCACTTCTCAGAAAGGAGGAAGGAAGGTTCATCTGAAATGTAGATTCCTTTCCTCCTTCTCACACCTCATGAGGTCAGTTGCAAGGCAGCTGGGAAGGGAGCCAGGGACTTTCTGGTGAGGTGTGTGGGAGCCGGGCTTGGCAGCCCTTGGCCTCGGAGGGGGTGGAGGGGTTGCAGAGGAAGCCAGTTTCAGAACTCCCCTATTCCCACACAGACAACCTGGGCTGAAGTCCTCCCTGACGAACTTTCAAAATCCTCTCTGACCATGGTTTTCTGCAAAGGGCACCCACTGCAGCTCCCTGGCCTTCCCCGGAAGCCACAGTGAAAGGGACTGTGACATCCGCCATAGGATGGTCACACTTGGCAACTTGAAGACGAAGAGTGGGAGTGCCCACTTTACACGTAACCCAGACCCGAGGTCTCTCACCGCAACTCCCTTTTTCCTTCCCACCCTTGAAAGAAGAAGGCCAAGAAGTCAGCTACCCTGAGTTGGTTTCCCTTGGAAAAGCGGACCCTAGCTCAAGCAGCAAAACTGACATCAGGCCCTGGGGCTGTAAGTAAGGGTCCTGCTTATTGGAACAATGTCCTCACTCTCACTGTGCTCCCCACCAGCCATTGAGAGAGGCTGGGCAGAGACCCCTCAGTGGTCCAACGGCAGGTCAGCAACTTCCTGCAGGGCACACGGGCAGACCTTGATAAAGCCATGAGTTGTGAAAGTTCCAGCCTCCTTTATGAGCCACACCAGGAACTCAGAGTCGTCCTGATGCTGCCCCAGGCCAGCACCCACCCCAAAACTCCCCAGGCTGGTACCCCCACCCCTGGACCTCTTCAAACTCATCAGTAAAACTTTCTCGTCCATCCATTACCACATCATTCACCAGGACCACGCCGGATGACCCGCCGACTAAGATGTTAAATTAATCCTGGGAGCATGACCTCGGCTTCATGGCTTTTCCAATAGGCCAGGGGCTACTCTAGCTAGATGAAGGAAATGAGACGGCTGTGGGGGTGTCAGAGGCACAAGACTGAAGGGGCCTGGGTCCCAGATTCAGGGATAAGATTCTCCGAGCCTTCTCCACAATCTGTTACATGGGTGGAAAAGAAACCTGCGTTGTTTGGGCCATCGTTTTTCTTCTATTTGTCATGCAGTCTGTCCCCTGTGAACAGAACTTGATCTTCCTGGGGTCATTTACATCAAAACATGACTGAGTGCACTGCAATGACCTGAGCCGCACTGCGCGCCATTCTGGTATTCTGAGAGCGATGCTGTGGAGGCAGAAGCTCACTGCAGAGAATGGCCTCTGGAGGCCTTCCGGGCCCTTCTGCCAGTGTGTCAATTCTGTTACCAGGAGGTACAAAGAAGATAACCCGCCAATAAAATCTGCTCTAGAGTCAGTCCAGTTCCTATGTGTTTGTCCAGACAATGGAATATTATTCAGCACTAAAACAAAAGTAGCTATGAAGCTGCAAAAAGACACAGAGGAAACGTCAATGCATATTATTAAGTGAAAGAAGCCAATCTGAAAAGGCTACAGACTGTACGAGTCCAACGGCATGACATTGTGGAAAAGGCAAAACTATGGCGATGGTGGAAAAAAAGGACAGGGGTTGTCAAAGAATTGGGGGAAGGGAGGGATGAGTAGGGGGGAGCACGGAGAATTTCAAGGCAAGAGAACTGCTCTGCACAATACTCTGGGGATGGACACAAGTCATGACGCATTGTCAAAACCTACCGAACACACAACACCAAGAGGGAACCCACAGTAAACTTTGGACTTTGGTCCATGTTATGATGTGTCAATGCAGGTTCATCAACTGTAATTCATCTACCACTCTGATGGGGAATGTTGATAGCAGGGGTGGGGCAGGGGGGCAGGGGGCAAGGTCAGGCTGTGCCTGCATAGGGACTACGATATTTGGGAATTCTCTGTATCTTCCATTCAATTTTGTCACATACCTAAAACTATTCAACAAATGAAAGTCTATTTAAAAGAAAAAAATTAAAACCACAAGGCTTCCCCAGAATAGTGTTACCTTTGGGAGGAGAGAGGTTTGTGACAGGGAGGGGGCAGGAGGATGAGCTGGCAAAACTTTTTTTCGATCTGAAGGGTGGATACATGTTTTACTTTGTGAAAGTTCACCTAGCTACACATTTGTGATAGGTGCACTTTTTGGTGGGTAAATAAAACTGTTTGTTTAGAAAAAACCCTTTACCTACAGTTATCTGACCAATGCTTTTTAACCAATGAAGAAAGTCTAGACACTGTGCAACCTATGGAGGATTGATAGGTCAAGGACAGTGGTGGGAGCATGTTCTATAGCTGATCACATCCACGCCGGATGTACTCTACAGTGATGGCGGAAGATGCCCTCATGAAGACGGGCCACTTGCCCTCACACCTCAGGGTGCTTCCCACACCTCATTCTGATTGGCCCACAATGTCAGAAGCTGCTAAGAGGTCAGGAAAAAGGACAAATTAGAACTACCCCTGGTTTTCAGCAACACAGAGGATGTCAAGGACCTTTTGAGAGACATTTGGGATGGTGAGTGGGGACACTAGCCAGGTTGGAAAAGGTTGAAAAGTAAGTGGAAGTTGAGGAAATCCCAGGTGGCTCTTGGGGTAGACAGAATAGTGCCTTCCCACCGATGTCCCCAGATTCCCATCCCCAGAGCATAGAAACATGTTTCTTTTCGTTGTAAAAGGGACTCTGAGGTTGTGATTAAGTTAGAAATCTGGAAATGGGAAGGTGATCCTGGAGGATCTGAAAGGCTCCATATAATAACCAAGGTCCTCCTAAAAAGGTCAAAGTTGATAAAAAGATGTGGCAGTGGAACCAGAGGTGGGAGTGATGCAGCCATGAGCCCAAGAATGTAGGTGGTTTCCAGAAAATGAAAAAGGCAAGGGAACCTTGATTTTAGACCTCTGATTTCCAGAGCCTTAAGAAAATAAACTGTGCTGTTTTAAGCCACCAAGTGTGTGGTGATCTGTTACAGCAGCTCTAGGGGTCAGATTTTTAAGTAACTATGATCAAGTTAAAGCTAGGAGAGACCTACGTATGCATCTGTGTGTGTAAATACATATGTAGATGAGCCCTATGTCGTATGTAAATTATATTTTTTACTGTAGGTTGATGTTGAACACATTCGAAAGTGGCTGTTAGCAAGAGGGTGGTTGCAATATTGGAGTGTGGGCTCCAAGCTAGGAAATGAGCACTGGGGAGACCCAAGGGAATAGAGGTGTGCTGAGACCCAACAAGGTGAGATTGGGTGCAACCACCCCAGCAGGCTGAAGAGGTAAGAGGTTGTGCCCCGAGTGATTTCAAGATGGAGCAGTTGCAGACAATGGAAATGTCCAAGAGACGGCCATGGAAGAGAGTGTGAGAAGTGGGAGGAAGGGAAGGTTGCTGGAAATGAGGGCGACCTCTGGAGCAGACATCTCCCTGGATAAAGGCAGGAGCTGGGATGGGGCAGGAGCCTGCTGCCAAGGTTGACCTCTAACAAGAGACAGATGACAGATGACCCTCTCCCAATCTTTCCAGTGTGCTGTCCCAGTGAGCACACACTCTTTCCATTGCATTGGGCAGAGTCAATACATTACTTAGTTTTTAATCCGTTCAAGCTGCTGTAACAAACCACCACAGATCAGGTAGCTTATAAACAACGGAGATTCATTTCTCATAGTTCTAGAGGCGGAAAGTCCAAGATCGAGGTTGAATTGATCTTGGTTGATTGAATTTTAGTTAGGTCCCTCTTTCTGGTTCAGAGCTAGGGCCATCTTGCCGTGTCCTCACATGGTACAGGGGCTAGGGAACTCTGTGGCATGTCTTTTATAAGACATTAATGGGATTAGGGAATCTCATTCATAAAGACTCCACCCCAATGACCTAATCACCTAATAGCTTCATCTTTGGGGGTTAGGATTTCAACCTACGAATTTTGGAGGGACTCCAAAATTCAGACTAACATTCAGACTCCACTGCTTAGCACGCCTTGGTTTCTTGGCTGGTTCAAATGAGATCCCTTTTAAAGAATGACTACCAGTGTAGCTTCCTGTTCATGGTTCTCTCTCAATCAAATGCTGCATCATGCTGGATCAGTCAAAAATGCTTTATTTCTGGGGCACCTGGGTGGCTCAGTTGTTAAGCATCTCCCTTCGGCTCAGGTCATGATCCCAGGGTCCTGGGATCGAGCCCCGCATCGGGCTCCCTGCTCCATTGGGAACCTGCTTCTCCCTCTCCCTGCTGCTCTGCCTTCCTGTATTCTGTCAAATAAATAAATAAAATATTTAAAAAATGCTTTATTTCTTAATAGGCTCAGCCAGAGCTCTGGGTCAAGCTTTATATGTGTGGGCCAGTATTTACTGCCCTGAAGGATGGCAGAAGAACAAACTGTTGAGAAATCAGTTCTTCAAGCCTGGCTTGGCCGGGAAATGATCTGTGGATCCCTTTAAAAAAATATATTTCTTTCCTTCCTTCCTTCCTTCCTCCCTTCCTTCCTTCCTTCTGTGGATCCTTCTTAGCTTCACATGGTTGAGGGGCCAAGGTGCAACTTATGTTTAACTCCAAGATCCTCTCCTGATGAATCCCCACTCTGTGTACCAGCAGAAGTTCCCACAGCAATGGCCATGGCTAGAACTTTCCTCAAAGATCATCTTGAAAGGCCTGGTTGGATTGGGCAAATCTTAGATAAAGGCTTTTATGTTTTCCTTTTTAAAAATGTAGAGGGATATTTCATGTGGAAGGAGTCCCTAAGAGTGACAGGAGCTCTCCTCTGTCTTCAGAAAGACAAGGGGAAATCGTTCTTAAGATTCTCATCCCCATCACCTTTACAAGGAAAACCCATTTATCCAGAAATATTCCAGTGATCTGAGAATGACCAGAATGTAAATGACTGATTTTCAAGGAGTCATGAATGTGTCCTGAAGTGTTCTATGAGAGGAAGAAACATTATGCAGGGGAGAAAGGAGGTGTTATAGCAAAATGAGCTTGGGGTGTATGGGTTAAAACAAGGCAAACACAGTTCTTTCCCGGCAGGACTTCAGATATGCCGATGTGTACAGCAGCTGTCAAACATCAAAAATGGGAGGTAGATTCCCTCACTCATAATTGACCAGCCCTCCCTTTGTGTTCTTTTGCATGAATCATCGGAGGGTTGTTGTTAAGCACAGCATTCTTTTTTTTTTAGATTTATTTATTTGAGAGACAGCACAGCGGGAGGGGCAGAGGGAGAGGGAGGGAGAGAATAGCAAGCAGATTCCACACTGAGCATGGATCCTGATGTGGGGCTCGATCTTACGACTCTGAGTTCATGACCCTGAGATCACAACCTGAGCCAAAAACCAACTGTCAGGTGCTTAACTGACTGCACCACCCATGCGTCCCCAAGCACATCGTCCTCAAGGAAACACTTAGAGTTTCATATACCACGGTCGGTGCTGACAGTGCCATTTAAGTTGCATGATTTCAGAAGGCCCGTCGGAATCCCATATGGTTCCAGAACCATCCTGCAGCATTGGGGGACAGGGAGAAGGAGCAGGGAGCAGAGGATGAGATGCCCAAGCGCAGGGCTCACAGTGGGGTTAACGTGTGTGACCGTGCCCATCCCCTCTCAGCGCTGGAGCCCGTGTTTTATGGTGAGGATCAGATGATATAATGGCCCAGCATTTTTATCAGCCATAACCCAGCACCAGCTGAGGGGACTGTTATTGTACTGTCAACCCTGAAGAACACAAATTTACACAGAACTCTGGTGGCAAATCAAACTGCATTGCCCGTCAGCCTCGTCTGCTCTGAGCAGTGATATGGTAAGACGACCAATCCAGAGACAAGTACACAGCCCAGTAGCTACCCTCGTGGTCCAGAAATGTCACTGCTCAGCTTGGGGGGAAAGGAACATTTTCCTTCCTTCCTTCCTTCCTTCCTTCCTTCCTTCCTTCCTTCCTTCCTTCCCTCCTTCCTTCTCTCTTTCCTTTCTTCCTCTTCCTCTTCTTTTTTTCTCTCTCTCTTTCCTTTTTTCAAAATAAAGTTTATGGGACACACCTGGCTGGCTCAGTCAGTGGAGCATGAGACTCTTGATCTCGGGGCTCAAAGCCCAAGCCCCACATTAGGTGTAGAGATTATTTAAAAACAAAACCTTTAAAGAATAGTTAAGGCTGGGGCGCCTGGGTGGCTCAGTGGGTTAAAGCCTCTGCCTTCGGCTCAGGTCTTGATCCCAGGGTCCTGGGATCGAGCCCCGGGTAGGGCTCTCTGCTCAGCAGGGAGCCTGCTTCCCTTCCTCTCTCTCTGCCTGCCTCTCTGCCTACCTGTGATCTCTGTCTGTCAGATAAATAAATAAAATCTTTTACAAAAAGAATAATTAAGGTTCACAATATTACTAAGATTTAGAACAGGCTAAAGAAGCTGCAAATTCTTCTTCCTTTCTTTTCTGAAATCAGAGCCCCTCTGCGAGAGTCCAGGCTTCCCAGGGGCGGATGCTGAGTGACTCTAAGCACAGGATACAAGTACATCAGTTGCTGCCCCAACATCCGTATGCCAAAGTCCCCTAATCACGAGAGGCCAATTTCCCCATCTTCCTTCTGGGAAGAGGGTAGAATTTAATTCTGTTGGCCCTGCTACCCTCCTCCACTTACTTAATAGAGCAGAACCCTCCAATCCATTAATGCTTTAGATAAGAGACTACACCCTTTTATTCACAAATACTCAAAGGTGTTTCTACATGTTTCAAGTTCTTTTCCAGAAAAGGTGGTTTTTTTTTTCTTTGTATTTGTGACTGTGTTTAGAGAATTGGCAAAAGCAGGAACAAAGGGGCAGTCCACAAGGCTTTAGGGCAATGAGTCAGAGTCTCGAAGAGTGCAGGAAAGGCCCCACAATGGATGAAGGACTCATGACTGGGCACCACACATCCAAGAGCGTTAAGATCAAAAAGTGAAGTCACCTTAAGTCATTTCTCTAGGCCCAGGTTTGGCACAGGAAAGTTGAACCTGAAGGTTAATTATGAAGACAACAAGAGCCATCAGCTTGTGTCTTCGGTGTTTGAGGGGGAATCACAAAGGCTAGGGACTTCCAAGGTAGCTCTCTGAACTTAAGTGATGAGCTTAGATCCTGGTCCCAAAACAGAATAGAGGAGGACAGAAGGTGAACTGAGGGTTTAGATGGGGTAGGGACCATATACTTCCTCCTGAGCACGAGGGTAGGGCATATTTCCCACTTCCACTTACCATCATGTGGGCCAGTGGAAAGTTCTGGCCAATGGAAAGGCAGCAAAAGTGATGTTTGTCACTTTCAGATCTGGCCCTTGAGCTCATGTGACCTCTACTCCCTCTCTCCCCATCTGCTGTCACATATGGAAGGCAGAAGGGACAAGGACAGCTCTGAGGACCCAGAAAAGATGGGGAAGGCACAAGATGGAAGGAATTGGGTCCCTGAATGACTGCATGGAGTATAGCCTTCCCCTTTTTCCAATTACACTGGATCACAGCATGAGTAAGAACTAATCCTTTATTTCGTTAGTCCCCTAAGATTTGGGAGTTGTTTGTGTCAGAAGCTAGTCTACCTGGTCTAATACTCCAGCATTTTCTCAATCGGTATTATGTTAAGTAGAAAGCTGGCAGGACTTTGAGAAGTACCGAAAACTTTTACCAAACACACCACATTGGCTTGTGATGTGTATTGTTGACACCATTCCACGTGGCTTCCAGTTCTCTTCCGGGAAGTCATCTCTTTGAGTTAAGACCTTGCTACAATTAAAATGAATTAAATTACTAACAAGTTAAAAGGGACTAGAGGTCTCATTAATTAGTCACCACGTTCCACAATGCCACTGACTTTTAAAAACTGCATTAGCGGGATGCCTGGGTGGCTCAGTTGGTTAAGCCGCTGCCTTCGGCTCAGGTCATGATCCCAGCGTCCTGGGATCGAGTCCCACATTGGGCTCCTTGCTCGGCAGGGAGCCTGCTTCTCCCTCTGCCTCTGCCTGCCACTCTGTCTGCCTGTGCTCGCTCTCTCTCTCTCCCTCTCTCTGACAAATAAATTAATTAAAAAAAATAAATAAAAAACTGCATTAGCAAAAGTGGAAAGAAGCAACTAGTGGGCTTGGATGGAATGCTCCCAGACAGGCAATATACTTGTTTCTATATATTAATGGGTGTGGGAAAGGGTGTGGGGCCGTGCACACATGGGGTGGTGTGTGTTCTCCACTCCAGAGAGTGCTGGTCCTGGATCAGAAGCTCCAAAACACAGAGGTGGTGGCCACAGGCTATGACAAGGGGAATTCAGGCTCTGAACCTGCTCACATGAGATGCTTCTTTGAGGTTGTTGAGTAGAACCTCTTTAGACCTCAGCTGTAAAACCAGAGACTTGTGCATACTTTAGAGGGTTGATGCCCAAGTGATGATTGACAGCATAAGTAGGGTACCTTATATGGTGGTCGGCATGTCATTTCTCTTCCCAGAGGAGAGTGTGCGTGTACTAGAAGGAAAACAGATGGACAGTCCAATCTCTGGAAGAGAGAGCCCTAAAGAAGGCAAGGACAAGAAGTACTCCAAATCCACTTCTTCCCAACTCCACCTTGGTTTGGTCTTGGGACAAAGACATCTGGTAAAAGAGTAGACAGTGTTTGCTTTCATATTCTATACAATTGCCCCCAAGGAGGAGCTCAACTCCATGACAGGGGCGGGGGGGACTCATGCCATCAATCACTTGTCCTCAGGTTTCAGGGTGCTGTGGAAGCATTTTTGGCAGAAATGAGTGCAACAATCCCTGAAAAGGACTAGCTAAGTGCTAATTTGGGTAAATTTGCTGGCTTCTGATAAGCCACTTCTCAGCCTACAAATTCTTGAAATCCAGTCTCTGACCATTTTTTTCTCAACAAAGTGAGCGATTCTCTTTGAGAACAAAACTGCTCGGTTTTCTTAAAGCCAACTAAAGTACTATTTTCAAAAACATTAAACCTACAAATTTCCCATGTTTGCTATTGTTCCAAGAGCATTTAGAGGAATCTCAAATTGTATTGATTAAAATGTTCTCAAATTTCTAATCAGATATGGGAAAAAATTAAACCTGGAAACTGACTGCAAACTTTTGTTGAGGGAGTTGACAATGTTCCCTGGCTCTCATCCTGTGTCTTACAGGAGAGCCACATGGCACCCAGTCACCAGCTTCCATGTACACGGAGACTTTCCCATTGCCCTGGGACTTGGAATTCTTGTTTCCAATGCTATTTTCGAGGAGTCACTTACCCAAGTATCTTCTATCTTGTTATTTTTCTCTCCTAATACCTTCTTGTTTTCTCTTTCTACATAAGCCCCAGACTTTCCCCTTTAGAATTATATATATGTATATATACATATATGTATATATATATACACACATATATATTTAAGTGGATTTTTCTGTGTGGATGCTCATGTATAAATTAATGTGTACGGATTTCAGATCCCTGTGGCTGGGTGGTTAAGCTTCTGTCTACACATGTCCATTCACTGTATGACTTTCCAACTCACTCAAAAACTTCAAGTCCTTTTATGACTTGGGTCCCTTCTCCCTACATGACCTCATCTCCTACCATTCTCCCCTTGGCTATGGCCACAGTGGTCCCCTTGTTTCTGAAGGATGCTACCCACACTCCCACCTCAGGATTTTGTTTTGGCTGCTCTATTCGCCTGAAACCATCTTCTTCCAAAAATCTGCTTTTGCCTCCCCTCCTTACATCCTGTCCTTTGTTCAAATGTAACCTTATGAGACAGGCCTTCCCCAACTGCTCTGCAAGACAGCCCACCTTCTCCCCCATCACCCCTGCTTCTGCTGTATTTCACCACATAGAGACCTGTTGTCGGCTCCCCCTCCCAGCTTTTTGAATGTAAGAGGGATTTTGTTTTATTTATTCTCTGTGCCTAGCACCTGGAAAGAATCTAACACAGAGTAGAAGGGCAGGGAATAGTTGTTTTAAATGTGGGAGAGAGTGAGGAAGACCAGCAGAGCAAGAGAAGGACACAGAAGGGAATGAGTGAGTAGCAGGTTCTGATGAATGCTGACGGCAACCAGCTTCTCCCAGTACTTACACATCCTAAGGTTTCTATTTTCCTGATGCCTCAACATCCTACAAACAGACCATGAGCAGTGATCAGGGACATAAGCCTGGCCCCTGTTACCAGTTCCACTTCTTGGGCTCTCTATGACCTAGTCACATCCAAACACACCAATAAAAGCCTCCTGCCTTTGCTTGCATACTCCAACTAACCCCCAATAAAGGCACTTGCCTACAAGTCCTCTCTCTCAGCTCCCCGCCTGCTTGGTTGAGCTGCTTCCTGGGCACTGCTCCCATATGGCTCCCTGTGGGGCCGCCATGCCTCTCTTCTGGAAAACCCGTGAGTATAATAAACCCTTTAATTTCATACGCCTTCCCAAATGTAATTTCCATGGCCAGGATGGAGTGATCCCTGGAGAACTTACTCTTGAGTTTACAACACAGTAATATACTATATTATATATACATATATGCATACATATATCATATATAGACAATAATACACATACATATTTACATACATATATACAGAGAAGGGTATGAATCAACTGATTAAAGGGTACGAATCAATTGATTAAAAATTACTCCAAGTATGCTGTGTTGGACTTGAATTACAATCTTATGATTACATTCACTATTTTATTTTGAACAGGTCTGGTAGGAGCTCCTTCCTGCTTTCCACCAAAGGTTTCACATCCTACAAAAAGGAACACCTTGTTTGGTAACCAGGAACTAAACCCAGAAAGTTATCCAGTGAATGACCATCTGGATTAGATTAGTGTGAAGGTAATGGGATCAACCCCCATTTGCCTCAAGCACCTAACTGGAATAGTCTTCCTTTTCTTTGGGGGTGCCGAGGAACCCCCAAATGACAGAACTCCTTGCTGATTAAGGCCGGGGACTGCAGTGCATTTGGTAACTTAATGCAACTCTTTAACCAGCGCTTGAAACTCAGATATGAAATCTACACTTGATCTTTCCTGCTCCGAATTGGCCAAATTAGCGGCTCTATCCCCAGGGACAACAACAGGCTCTCAGAAATACTCAGGGAAGCTGACCAACCAGAACGCCCCACACAACCCAGCCTACGGCTAGCCGTGGGGGCGGACAGGTGCCTTCCCTGCCCCCCGGTAAAGAGCCTTTCAACTTCAGATTGCCTAGCCCCCATTTGCCCACTGCCGAAATGTGTAGGATGATCAAGGGACGTGGGATCCGGTCAAGGGCGAAAGGAAGACTTCAGGGCATGCATTTTGTACCTCATTCCTTTAATTGGAAAATTATAATAATTTCACTGCTCATAATAATGAAACTTTTTCCCCCCCTTACACTTTAGAAGTGATGGTGTTTGGTGAGTAGCACCATAAGCCTCAGAAAGCTATTTGGAAGGTTGTAACGAGTAGATGTAGGGGCAAAACAGGTTTGCTATACTTGTGGTGGGATGCCTTTGGTTCCCTGGAACAAAACCAGAGCAGGCAAGTTTCTAAAAGTTGAAACAAATGTAAACAATGTATCCCAGAGGCTGCATTTGGGAACAGGCTGGGTGACCCCTCTGTCCCTTACAGCCTCCTCACTGGACCAGTGGAGGATCTCAGACAGGTCGTTTGGCTTCCCCCTTCTTTCACCTTAGAATTAGGGGAGGTAACAATATTTCTTCCTTTGTGTTTCACAGACACAGGGGAGGCTGGACAATTGTAAAGAAATACGCCCACACAGTAATTGGGCTCGCCTGGCCTTGCTCTTGGTATTTATCCCTAATTGAGTTCCTGGCACGCTCCCCACCCGCACTCCCCCACCCCAGAGCGGGTTTAAAACTTCCCCAGCAGGCTCAGGGGGCACCAGACCCACCAGACCCCCCTGGGCGCCCACGCTTACTTAACTCTGCCAGGAGCTGTTTATTCACCCTTCTGTCTCCCTCCTTTGCATATATTTTTTTCTGGCTGTCCTCATCTTGATATGCTTGCTTTTCTTAATCTGTTACCTAATTTTGTATACAATCATTTAGGCACCTGCTGAGTGATGACACCTCTCACTTTCGAGCCCCGTTTGGTCTCTTTTATTCTCTACCTCTCCCCACCCCCCTAGTCTTTCTCTAGTTGTTGGCTCCTAGCTGTCTTCTGGATGGTTAGGTTGAAGGAAAATCTGACTCTGGTCTGTGGTATAGGCAGCCGATCCTCATTATTCACAGATTCCATATTTGCAAATTCACCTACACACTAACATTTACTTGTAACTCCCAGAATAACAGTTGCAGGGTTTCCCCAGCTCAAAACATTTTTGTCAGCAACAGGCACCATCCCAGCTGAGGAAGCATGAGGTCACACTTTGCCTTCTGGGCTTAGTTCTCTTATCAAAAACAAGTGTCCTGGGGCACCTGGGTGGCTCAGTCCATTAAACATCTACCTTCAGCTCAGGTCATGATCCCAGGGTCCTGGGATCGAGTTCCACATTGGGCTCCTTGTTCAGTGGGGAGTCTCCTTCTCCCTCTGCCTCTGCCTGCCCCTCCCCCTGCTTTTGCATGCGCTCTCTCTCAGACACACACAAATAAATGAATCAATCTTATACACGAGATAGAGTAGAATTTGTCCATCCATGTGATTGCCAGCCTCCCAAGTGGTTACTGTTCATGTATAATTCAAACATGCAGAATCACTTTCTGGGATTGCCTTCAGAGCACATCTCAATGTGGCAGGACTTTGTCTTTGATTTCTAAAAGAATATAATTATATTCATTCCTGCTGTTTTTATAAAAATCTTCAACCTTTAAAAAGAAAAATCCTTGTCATCTCCTGGCTCTTATGACCCTGATACCAGCTCTCAGAGATGCCAGGGAAGTGTTTCTCTTCTGGCTGTGCAAAGAGGTGGCAGAGCCAGCTGGTGATGGGGCCAGAACAAGGCTCCACTTCAACTCCTGGTCCAGAATCTCTTCTCCGGGTTCAAGGGACTCCCCACTAACCCTGAATCTGGGACTCTGAATGAAGGAAGAACTGCTCACCACTTCTCCCTTTATACTTTGTTATAATATTATGCTTAATGCTGGGGTAGAGGAAGCACAGGGAGTGTTTAAAACACCAGGGGCAGAAAGAGGGGCAATAAAATCAGCAGGTGACAGAAGGTTTCCAAGTGGGAGGTGACACCTGCAGAGAGAGCAGGAACCAACCAAGTGAACATAAACCTCGGGCATCAGGGGCAGATGTGCGAAGGCTCAGAGGGCTTGTGGAGACATTCTGCACAGCCAACCAGCATGCAGGATATGAGGTCAAGGGCAAAGGCTGGAGAAGGAAGCGGTGCCTTGCTAACGAGTCCGAACTTCCACCTAAAGGCAGATGGGAGCTACTGCAGACTTGGATGGAGAGGAGTGATGCTGGTCAGATCTACAGTTCAGAGAAATCCTTCTAGAACTCTGTGCTAGACGGACTGGAGAGACCCATGATGAAATTAGGGTGGTCGCAATCCTGCCGGGGAGCATGAATGCAAGTCTTGGGGATGGGGTGAGAACAGCTGAGACCAGAGTCAACATCACGGCTGCACAGCCTGAGCATTGTGTACAGCCCCATGCTCAGAAGGGCCTCGCACTTGGTTTAACACTCCACTGTCACCATCTTGAAATTCTTCATAATTTAACCGTTGGGCTTGTGTTTTGTAAGCGAAGCTTTGTAGGGCAACGGGGCACGTGCGTGGGCAGAGGAGGCACTCACACTATGAGCTGCCACCGTGCCTTTGTGCCTCGTTCTTGTGGTTACTGAAATGCCCTGAGCATAAAATTCTGGTGGACCCACAATGGCGATGCACCCAGGAAAACCCAAGGGGAGCATCAGAAAGGCATACTCCACCTAGAACGGTAAACAGAGATGTGAATGGCAAGCAGGGAGCCACCACAGCATCCGCGAGAATCAGAATTGGCTTTGAACCAAGAACGAGGCAACAGCGCTGGGAGAATGAGGAATGGCCAAGGAGCCCCGTCACATCCGTCCTTCCTTGTGTTACTCTCTGTGTGAGCCCACCGCCTGTGCTGGCAACGAGGACAGGGAAGGGACAGGAAAGTAAAGGGGCCTTTCAGTCCTTCCTCATGCATCCATAAGACAAAGGTAGAGAGTGGTAATGAGTGTGCAGTGCGTGAGCATGGTAGGAGTTGGGTCATTTCCGTAATCCCATAGATACACTCAATGCTCCTACATATCTGCTTAAAACTGGCATCACCTAGGGCACCTGGGGGGCTCAGATGGTTGAGTGTCTGCCTCTCAGTTTCAGCTCAGATCAAGATCTTAGGGTTGTAAGGCCGAGCCCCATATTGGGCTCCAAGCTCAGTGCAGAGTCTGCTGGAGATGCCTTCTCTCCCTCTACCTCCTCTCCACCCAGCTGTCTCTCTAAAAATAAATAAATAAACCTTTTTAAAAACCTGGCATCACCCCCACATGAAGATGAACAGCAAATCCATGCTAATAGCTTCAAATGCTCATTTTCTTTACTCAGGATGGCATGGAGAGCAAATAAAAACACCATGACAAGTTAGGAAAGAGACCACAGAAGAAAGGAGAAGACTTCCTATTTTAGTACCTGTAGTACATTCCCCCTGATTTCTGAGCAAGAGGCCCCCATGTTCAATTTGCATCAGGCCCTGCAAATTATGCAGCTTATCCAGACTGAAATGACAGTGATTTGGGTCCTAGATTGAGTGGTGGCAGGTGGCAAGGGCAGTGGGGCCCAGGATTGGAGGGGATGTGGCATGAGGGACAGGGAAGACGTGGCGATGACTACAGGTTTGGAGCAGGCTCTGTGGGTCTTTTCCGCAGCACCTGTGGGCATCCGGCGGAGGGCCCGGGAGCAGACACTCCTGGAGGGTCCCCGGAGGTGATGGCTGAAGCCATGGGTAATGGCTGGTAGAAGAACCGTGGGCAGGGGCCGGTGGTGGGGGGAGGGGAGGGGAGCATGCAGACATTCAAGAATTCAAGAGGTGGGGCAACAAAGAAAGCTCCAGAAAGGAGTCTGACAGAAAGGGCCACAGAAGGAAGGGAAGGGCTCAGGGTGGCTGTGGGGGAGAGGCAGATATTAGAGAGCTGACCCAAGTGGGGTTCTGTTAGCTCGAGTGGCTGTGAGCAAAGTGCCCAGTCTCTCCTTGCCTCAGGAGGGCACATATACATGAGAGTCATGAGAAGTGATCCCAGAAGTGATCGCTTATGAGAAGTGCTCAGTAAGTGCTACCAGCTTCTGGTCCTTCCTCAACCTGTGGGGGCATCACTGTAACCTTCACATGGGATTCTCCTTGCTCGTGTCTCTGCCTCCGGATTTCCTCTTTCCAAGGACACCGGTCATATTAGATTGCCTCCCCCCCCCCGCCCCATAACCTTGTCTTAACTCCATTACTTCCACAAAGACTCTCTACCAGGGAGGTCCCGTTCTGAGGTAGCAGGGTTAGGACTCGGACACATCTTCACAGTGGCAGGGGCAAGAGGACATGATTCAACCCCTAAGTGCTCTCCGCAGAGACAACTCTACACAAACATTCTCCTTTACTATAATTACTTCCATTCGTTCTTGTTCTGTTCAAAGTTATGAGGAAGAGAGCAACGAGGGGCGGCCTGAGTTTGGGGAACCCACATTGTGGGTTCATATTGTGGGTCCATATTGTGGCCACGATCTCCATGACAACGTGACGTCTCTCGAGCAGCACCCAGCTGCCCAGGGGAAGGTAAATATGTGAAGCAAGGAGGGGGAACAAAGAAAAAGGAACGACACATTCTGGTAATGAGTCAAAGACAACCCTGGGCAGAAACAGTCACAACAAAGCAGAGAGGGAAGGCCACTCACTGTTCTGGCTCTCCCAGGGCTGCCCAGGACCCACAGAGGGACAGGGACATAGGTGGACAGAAATAAACACCAGCCCCTTCTCGACTTCAGGCGATACACTGTTCCCTACACGTGCATAGAAGGAAAACCAGGGGATGCCTGGGTGGCTCAATTGGTTAAGCGGCTGCCTTCGGCTCAGGTCATGATCCCAGCGTCCTGGGATCGAGTCCCACATCGGGCTCCTTGCTCGGCAGGGAGCCTGCTTCTCCCTCTGCCTGCCACTCTGTCTGCCTGTGCTCCCTCTCTCTGACAAATAAATAAAATCTTTAAAAAAAAAAAAGAAGGAAAACCAGATTTTGATAATTTATTTAAATAAATAATAGGTGTGATCTGCAGAATAAAAAGGTCTTGTGAGCCAGCAGCCTAGTGAAGCACATCTACTAACAGAAGTGCTGATGTTCTTAGAAGCAGTGAGAGTCCCTGCATCTGATCTCGAGATAAGCAACAGGTAGTAAACAGAGTGAGTCACTGGAAGTGTCAAGCTGGGTATCACCTTCCCAGAAGGTATTTCTGGGGCGAATCTCAAAGTCATCAACCCCAAAGGAAAAGACAGATGGAGCCGGGAGGTGAGCCAAAGCTTAGAAAGTGAGTGAGCGGCACTCTGGTGTTGGTGGAGGGTTGGGAAGGGAATTGTGGAAGTCATCTGTGGGGCAGCAGGGTGGCTCTCAGCAAAGCCAGGGGCAAGCAGTCTCTCCTCTGTGCCTCCCTCCCTAATCCAAAGCCCTCTCGCTGCCCCATGCTGTCCTCTCTCCTCATCCCAATGCCAGGAGCCACACCGCCTTCTCCAGAGCCCTTCCCCTCAGCAAAGCTCCAGGTTCCAGAACCTTTCCATCTTCCCCTTCTCCTGCTCTAAGACCTGCTTACCCTGCGTTGAAGACCCCCACAGCTTTGCGAGACACGCTGCCCACGAAAAGGATCCAGGAACCCATGTGGGTATGGGACGCAGCATGTGTAATCTACAAGAGGACCACGCCCACCTCCACTGGACATCAAAGCTAAACTCCGGAATCATGAGTGACGGAATCATCCTCCCTGTGTGATGCCCTGAGAGCACAAGGTCACAGCGGTGACAGTCCTGCACAAATGCATGAGAATAAAACCAAGAAGAAACATCAGACGGATCCAAACTCAGGATATCCTATAATGGAACTGTCTTGGAATCTTCACAAACGTTAGCATCAGGATAGATTAAGACTGAAGGACTGTTCCCATGTCGCAAGGGCACTAAAGAGACGTGACAGCTGAAAAGAGCAGTGAGCTGGGATTTTCTTTTGCTCTAAAGTACGTTATGGGGACGACCAGTGAAACCCGAATGAGTCTGTAGATTAGAAAACAGTATTTCGTTGGGTTAATCTCCTGATTTTGATCGCTGTTCTCGGTTAGGTAAGTCCCTATTCCTGTGGGACACACAGAAGGGTTTAGGAGTAAAGGACATCTTGCTTGTGACATAGAAAGGAATAAAGCAACTGTGACTAAATGACAACATTTGGGGAATCTGAGTGAAGAGTGTAAAGGAAGGCTCTGTCCCATTCTTGCAAATGTTCTGTGTCTGGAAAAGTAATCATAAGGAATTAACATTTAATAAACACACAGATTAAAAAGTGTGCGGTGCTTCCCCATCAGTCTCAGCCTTGGCTATACATCAGAGACATCTCAGGAGATTTAAAAATATTGATGCCCAGGCTCCAGCCCAGAGATGCGCATTCACTCAGCCTGGAGTGAAGCTCCAGACATCAGTACATCAGAAAAGCTCCTCCAGGGTGACGCTAGCAGCCCAGAGGAATGACAAACAGGCTGTGGTGTTGTCAGATGAAGGGGGGTGTGCTCTGAGCTGGGGTCCTTCTGAGCCCCCTCAGCTCTGCCGTGAGAGCTGATCCTGGGAGCAACACAGTGACTCACAACCAGAGCAGGGTCCTGGGTCCAGTCTTGGTCCTGCCACTAATAAGCTGGGAAGCATCCTGGCCAGTGCCTTACTGGTGCCCGACCTGTGTTCTCTCCCTTCTGGATGAGACCGACCAACAGCTGCCTCGAGGCAAAATGATTCAATGACACTCGCCTCCCTGGGCTCCAGTGCCCTGAGGTGGGTTTACCCAAATCCTTGTGACATCCAGGTGGTAGAAAAAAAAATGGGTAAGGAGGGTTGACCGACTTCTGGTACTGCTGGCAGGTTCGATCACAGTTTTCGTGACTCCCTGCCAGCTCCCCACCCCCTTCACAAGGACTGGAGTCCGAGAGGGTTCTCAGGAAAGGTGCTGGAGGAGGCAAGAGGACACCAGCCCTCCACCAAGTGACAGGGAGCAAGCGGGGGAGGCCGGGCTCCCAAAGGGCAACTGCGCACCCGACACCGGCCCTTTCATGAGGCAGGCCTGACAGAGGTTCTGTGGCAAGAAGGCCTGTGCTAAGAAAGGCCTGAGGTTCTGTCCTGATCCCAGACCTCAACCTCTGCCCTGCTCTAGACCCGCCCCTTTCTAATACTGCCCTGCTCAGGATGGCAGCCCCGGCCACACACGGCTACTGAGCACTTGAGACGTCGCGGGTCAGAACTGAGATGTGCTATGTCATAGGCACATCAGATTTCCAAGTGTTTGGGAGCCAAAAAGAACTGTGAAAGTCTCATTAATAATTTGGAACGTATTGGGGCACCTGGGTGGCTCCATCAGTTAAGCATCTGCCTTCAGCTCAGGCCATGATCTCCCAGTCCTGGGATGGAGCCTCAAGGTCGGTGGGTGGGTCGGTTCAGCAGGGAGTCTGCTTCTCCCTCTCTCTCTGTGCCTCTCCCTGCTTGGGCTCGCTCCTGTGTGCTCTCACTCTCTCTCTCTCAAATAAATAAATGAAAATCTTTAGGAAAAAAATTTTTTTAACACATTTACTAATGTTGAAATGATGATGCTTTGGATACTTTGGGTTAAAAACAATTTACTATGGAAATTCATTTCACCTCTTTCTCTTACTTTTTCCAATGTGGCTACTACAATATTTAGTATTACATGTGTGTATTTGTCTTGCACAGCTCTGTTCTGATGTCTCTGGCCTGTCCTTTGCAACTGGTCATCCTGGTAGAATTGTACAATGGTCTAACGGAGGAAGGGTTTAGTACGTGATAGCGTCAGCCCTGGACCCCAAAAGCTGTGCAGCAAGAACTGCTAAAACTTTTCCCCGTGATCCTCAGGCTTCAGTGATTCCAGCCGATTCGCCCCCACAGCCCACTGAAGCGCAGATATTGTCAGGGAACGTCCATTCCTGGCAGAGACTTGAACAACAAATTGATAATTATGTTAATTTATGCCCTAACACTCAACACGGTGATTTTTAACCCAATCTATGAGACTGAACCACAAACATCTGGCATTCTTTTTTTAATTTGACATCTTTAAAGTAAAGCTTTCTATTAATATATTGGAACTTGTGTATGCCCCCTCATGCTTTAGATTCCAACAGAAAGAGAAGATGTAGGTGCTAAAGATAAATAGTACAGAGAAGACTCAAGTCTGCATTCCAGAAGGTTCCACAAGATTCCAGGGAACCCTTCCATTTGGGTTTGGTTTGCATGTCACTGACCGACTGCCTTCTAAGGATAACAGTCCCTTCGCTTCTGTGTGCGTGTGTTTTAGCTACACGGACAGCAGTAATTAATTAAGACATTCCCTCTGCTCAAGACTTCCTCACACTAACAGGCCTGGGGCCATGGAGTGTTGAGGTGGGTGCATCTGTGTTCTGTTTCCAGAGACGGATCTTCTTCTCCATGATCTGATTTTATCCTGGACTCAGTCTGGTACAATCCATGTTGTATATAAAGTCTCCATGTTTAAAAATGAAAACAAACAAACAAACAAAAAACCCTTTAAATTTAGTGATTCTTCAGGTCCCTAAGTCCCTAAGGGACTTTTCTGGAAACCAGCAAGAAAAAAAACGAGACTTTTGGCTGAGGTCTGGTGGTTCTGGGTATAGGACCCAAGTGACTGATATGGACACAAAGTCATTCCCATAACATGGATGGAAACGCTTGACAACATTGGGAGAAACTTTCCCAGCTCAAAAAATTACAACCTATTCATTGTTCAGGTGAATCTAGGGGCCGAATATGATGCTTTGGTTCTTTTTTTTTTTTTTTACATATAGTATATGATCCCTATGGCCAAGAGAAGGCAGAGACAGAGAGAATGAAACATGTACTCTATGTTAAAACATATATGTATTTTTTATAAAAATCACTGTTCATTGCGTAGTGTCCTGGGAAGGAAACAACTAGGAAAGAGCTTTTTCCTAATAAAGTTTTCCTGCTTATTTTTGTAACATCAATACCCAGAAGTAAATATCAAAATCATGAGGCATTTGGGAAAATCAATAATGACTCTAGACTTGCATTTCAAAAATTGTATTGAAAAAAAGAAAAGTAAGATCTTGTAAGAGGATACTCTGAAAAAAAACACATATGCCCATAAAGAGATAGATGGATAGTCAAAATCTTTCACATATATAAGTATGTACAGGTGTGTCTATGTACATATAAACACAAATATGTTTTTACTTTCATTGCAAGAAGCCATATTCACTTTTAAAAACATACCAGTCTTTGCTTCAGAACATGATGCCTTTTTATAAAAAGGGTGTCAAGGGGAGGTGCTTTGATTTTCGTACATGAACTGATTCTCAAAAACTCTAGTTCTATCACAACAAATGGGCAGGAAGGAGGAAAAGAGCAAAGCCCTCCCGTTGGATGGCATTCTTACATCACCCACTTTAAAATTAAATCTGAAACAGAGTTCTGACAGGCCTGCTATTTTCTTCAGTGCCAACAGCTACACAATAGACCTTTTTTTTTTTTTTTTTGGACAAAGCTCTTAAAATGCCTGGAGATTCAGATGTACTGAGTCACCAAACTGTACAAATACAGCACCCCCATTCCTGCTGGTGTCCCGTTCCCCCTTTCGGAAACTCTACCACATCTTCTGTGTTTGGCAGAAGGAAAGAAATATTTTCATTAGAGTTCCAACCTGTCTGAAAGAGGAGTGCCTGGGAGGGTCAGGCCTGAAAGTGGGTGACCTTTGATCTGGTGGCCTCTGAGCCGCAGTGACAGTTGTCATTTCAGAGGGATCTGCTGGTTTCCCTCCTACCCGGCGCGGGCGGTGCCGAGGTGCTCAGCCCCATGTCCCCATGGCTTCACGTGCTCCCGGGTAAGGGTATGACATTCAGCACTGCACTGGGCAGTGTTTTTCTGGAATAACACTGCTCACCCAATTAGAGCTCTTAGAAACATCTTCGAACACTGTAACACATTGTAACAGGCAGCACAGAGACGTGGACACAATGTTTCACAGATGAGTCCTTTGGGCATGAATGTGCCAGGAGCTGTCTGAACCCGGTGGGTGGGATGAGGGTAGGGCTGGTAGAGAGAGGGTGCAGGAGGGAGGAGGAGGAAAGGAGGATGAGGCAGTGGGAGGTGCCGAGGAAAAGCAGTTTTCACAGTGTTCATGACTTTCACTCTCTCTTTTAAAAATTCAAATCAGACTATGCCCCCCGCCCCCCCAATGATTGCTTCGCTGAGTTGTGAAATAATTGAGAAGCGTTGCAAATGCATCCTCATACTGCGAGTGAGCAACCGACTTCAAGTCTGAACACCTCCTCCGAGTGATATTTAATTTTACAGTAACGATAGCCAATGTGTGAGCTGGAAATCAGGAGGGCAGAAGGGCCAGGGGCACAGGCAAGTTCCCTAGAGGAAAGAGGTAGGGTGGGGAGTCACAGGCTCTGGGAGGGACCCCCATAGTGTCTAGATGTCCATTTCCTTGGTTTTTCAAGAACTGGACACCTCTTGGTGGCTGCAGGAGGCAAGCTGGCCTTGAAGAAGAGTGCCAAGAAGCTGTCTCTAGGATTTCCAGACTCACCTTTGGTTACTACGAATTTTCCCCACCCTTATCAGATTCTGAACGTGTAGAAAATAAAACGGGGACATGCCAGCTGGTGTAGCCCTGCGTTCCTCAAGCCCCGCATGAGGACGGGATCATTCCTTGTAGTGGGGGCTGTCTGAGCGTCCTAAGAAGTTAAGTAACATCCCTGGCTCCCGTCACTAGATGCGGGTAGCACCACTAGTTGCGGCAAATAAAATTACCTACAGACATTGCCAAGTATCCCTGGGAGGGAGGGGATGAAATCTCCCTGGACCGACAGCTGCTGGTTTAGACTAAACATTAGGGCAAGCTGAGTTTTCACCAGGTAAAGACAGTCATCTACTAGAAGGACCAGATGGCATTGGGGGTCAAGGTTGACAACCCCAAATAACATGCTTGGACCAACCAGAGACAAACACAGAAGTCTGAGGCCAGCAGGCCTGTCACCTCAAAGCACTGATTTATGTCTATAGGGAGTCATAACTATTTAAAAAGAATTCTGGAGAGGGGGCGCCTGGGTGGCTCAGTCTGCTAAGCATCTGACTCTTGATTTCGGCTCAGGGCATGATCCCAGGGTCCTGAGATCGAGGCCAGTGCTTAAGATGCTCTCTCTCCCTCGTAAGATTCTTAAGATTCTCTTTCTTCCTCTCCCTCCATCCCCTTCCACCCCCCACTTTCTAGATAGACAGATAGATGCATAGATGGATAGATAGATGGACAGACAGACAGACAGAATTATGGAGAAATAAAATCCTGGGCATCTAGCTTAAAAAAAAAAAAAAAGAAGTAAACCAGAAGAGAGGCATCTGCACTTGAACTCCAGGAGTTAAAGAAGCAGAACAATCACTCAAGACCTGCCCAGTGGAATTCTCCACAGCGTGCCGTGACCAGTTCCACACAGTGGGTCCTATAGCTCCGGGCCATCAAGACAACTTTTCATCCCGAGGCTGCAGACAGGGCTGTCTTTGCATTCTGCCTAACCTGCCCAAAAAGCATTTGGCATTGCTAGCTCTGGAAAGTGTGTTGTGTGGTTCAGGCCTTGGAGAATGGAGGAAGGAGTTTTAAAAAACACCTACCCCTTAATGTCACTACCAAATTGACAAAAAGAAGTGTGTAAGTCTGATCTGGGGTTGAGGTACTTTTTTTTTTCCCCCGGTAGAAAAGGGGCTATAAAATGGTGTGCATTCCCTAAAGCACATCTCTCAAAAGCTGTACAAACTGGCCTTCTCGATGAGATGATGTCTTCTCATTTTCACCTGCTTCCCAACAAACAGGCAGAGAGGACAGGGCTGGGGACCCAGATCTCTCCTGTCCCAGAGGACACTATGATGATTTATGATTTCTACACCTGAGAACTTCAGATGCTGGTGCACATAAAAAGAGTGAAAAATCTTCTGAGTACAGAGAAAGAAAGGAAGAACTTGGTGGCACAGCACTCTTCCCAGACCCTGAAACGCTGCTCTGTAGGCTGTCACGAGTATGCATCACATTGGCTCCTGCAGACAAAAAGGGTTATTTTATCCAGATTATTCCCCCACGTTGCAGGGGGAAAGGGACTCATTTGTAATCATCAAAGGAATGCTGACAGACTTGAAATGGGATTACATTCTATTATACTCATCCGAATTAAAGATTTGTTTTGGAGATCATTCTTAGGTTTCCTTCTCCCTACCCCTCCAACCCCAAATGAGGTTATTTGTATTCATGAGACATCTGAGGCAGACATGAAATCAGACAGTTTGCAAACATACATTTCAGATTCAGTGGCCTGAGTTTTGAATTTTAATGTTGCCTGGTTTTCTGTGTGTGGAAAACTTGGCCCTCAGGTCAAAACTAACCCCAAACATCACTTCATTCCCTAGCTTATAAACCCAGGAGAAATTCAGTTTGGTGGCGGGCGGGGGTTGGGGGGAGCCTGAGTGAGCAAGTGGTACAGGTATCCAGAAATACAGGTATGGAAATGAAAAATGTATGCCCAGGCAGAATTGTCTGGTAGGTTCACGAGCACACTGTTAAATCCTCAGTTCCAATCTCTGCAGTGTGGGTACCATTTGGAGATGCCACCTGCCGAATCTACCATTCACCCTTCAAGCTATTTGTTCCTGTCTCTGCATGAACCCACTGACAAGGAAGCTTCCCCAGGACAGGGCTGACTCTTTAGGGTAGCTCTGTGTCATGCCTCACACAGCATCTGGTACTGGAAAGACTTGCACATTGCCTGTTCTTTGACAAAACTCCTGTTGTATAGTCACTGTGGAACTGATGGCCACCTGGGGACCACACTTGGGACCTCAGACTGGAAGTCCTAAGACAGTGGGAGACCTCAATTGAGTAAAAAATCTGTCCCTTGGCTTTAGCTGCCAAAAGGACAAGATATCTTTGAGAAATCTCTCTCCAGGCAAGAAGATGGCACTCTCCAAGAAGGAAGACAGAACAAGGAATATAGGTAAAGTGCCAATCTTGGTACCATTTTTTCCCCTTTCCTTCTAGACTCAGTGTCCTTCTCCACAAAGTACATCCTCTGGGAGTTCTTTCAGTAAGTGTTTATCAGTGGTAAACACAGCTTGATTTCATGCTCTTTTTTAAAAATTAATTTATGTTTTATAATCTCTACACTCAGTCTTGATAGTTTAGCTGGGTATATAGTTCTGCTCTGACAAGTTGTTCTGTTCTGTTTTGTTTTTCCAAACCTGGAAAAATATCTCACTGGCTTCTGGATTTCACTATTGTTGTTGCAAAGACTTTATAGATGACATTTTCTCCCTCTCTCTCTCTCTCTCTCTCGATTTTTTCCAAGACTGTCACTTTTGTTTTAGTATTTTATAGTTTAAATATGATAGGTATAAATTTATTTTTATTTATCTTGCTTGGGATGCTTCAATCTGAATCTTTCATTAATTCTTGAAAACAGATTCCAAGATATTATCACTTTGAGTGTTGCCACTCCCTCATTTCCCTACTCTCTCTGGAATACTGATCCAATGTATGTTGAACCTTCATTCCATCCTCCATGTCTTACAAACTTGTTTCCATGTTTTCCATGTCTTCACCTTTTTTGCTGCATTCTAGATAATTTCCCCAGCTTTATGTTCCAGTTCATTGTTTCTCTCTTTAGCAATATATGATCTATCCATTAAGCTTTAATTTCAATGAATACATTTTCATTAGTAGAGTAGTATTAGTAGAGTTAACAGATATATTTTCTTCTTTTTCAAATATTTATAGCCTTTCATTATTTTGTCATGTTTTAGACTTGCTCTTTTATTTGTTCTTCTGTTTTAGTTTTCCTCTGTTATTTATTAAGAATTCTGTTCTTTTTACTGCTGACTGTTGCTCAGAGAATGTAATTTCAGATTGTGTGTTCATAATCAGCAATATTTCATCAGTAGGAATCTTCTGGAGCTTCTGGTGATGTCTTTATGTAGGGAGAGTGTGTGTATGTGTGTGTGTGTGTGTGTGTTGCCAAGTATCCTGAGGCACAACAAATCTTGGACAATTTTGTTAGATTCTCATATGAGGTTTCTTGGTAAAGATAATGTGAGCTTAAAACCCAGACTCTTGAAAAGTCAGGCTTGTGATTACATATTCTTGAGGGAGATTAGTTTTTTCTCTGAACTTTAGCCCAGGCTGAGACAAGTTTTCTTGCCATTTTTCTTTGCAAGAACACTGATTTGTTTTTCATCCATTTTTTAAATGAATGTTTAACCCTTCCAGGTCCCAGCTTTATAGGGAGATCTTTATTCCAACTTCTCACTTTACATTGGTCTAACGCCACATCTCTTGCCTTCATGCACCTGTTAAATCCTGGTTGTAAAGATGATCAGAAGGTCCCAGTGTAACCACAGGGGCAGTGCCAGATAACTTCTCCAGTTCTCTGATCCCTTTTCATGTTTGTTCCCTGTGTATCCCCTATATCTAGTCACTCAAGCATTTAAAGGATGTCTGTTATATTTCACTCAGCAACTCTAGATGTTTTGTTGGAGAAATAATTTCAGATCACCAGTTCTATCATATTTCCAGAAATGGATTACAGATCTTATTCTGTATTCAGTTCCTTGGGACTATACAGTAATACCTTTAGACAGGACATGGAGTGAACAATACCTTTATAGGTATTTTCCACATATTCTGGGAAAAACTTGGGTCTGGTGGATTAGGAGACAAACATTACAGAAATGGCATTGCTTTAAACTACTGTATTTGTTTTTTTTTTTTATTAGAGGAGCTGCCTGGGTTCAAATCTCCCTAAATTACTTCACTTCCCTTTGCATCAGTTTCTTCAATTTATTATCATAGCATCCATTTCACAGGTGGTGATGATTAAATGAGATAATAAACATAAGGTTCCCAGAACAGTGTCTGGCACATGGTGCTGTAATGTGCTTGATACAGAATTTTCAACTCACCAACTTCTCTCACTTGTGCTAAGGCAAGCCACACCCAGCTGGACCAGAGTCTTAAATGAGATGGTGCACACATCGGGGTTAGATAATGGGTTCCAGAATTAGGCGCCCCCAGGGAGTAAGAGAGACTCAGAGAACAGACTAGAGTCACTTGGTCAGCCACCCTTCCTTTCTGAGATAGTTCTTCTAAATCCTGGTGACCAAATACTAAAATCTTGGTGACTGCAGGATTTGTATTACTAAGAAAAGCTGTTTCCTTCCAGAATGATAAAAACACACCAGCCTCATTAGAATAATGACTTTGTATAATAAAACTTCAGAGAGCCCTCACCTCTAGCTTCTAGGTCCATTACTTAGCTCTTATGGATTTTGGAAACCAGTTAGTTGGTTCAAATCCTGCCTCTCAATTTTACTAGCAGGTGTAGAGCGGGGATAGGCAGCAAGATAGGGAACAGGGATAGGTAATGGGAGAGCATATTACCCCCAAAGTGGTGCCTTTTCAAGAATTTTAAAGATGTCAACAGGGTGCCTAAGACCAGTGACCTCCAAATCCTTAATATCATGAATGCCATTAGCAGAAAAATTTTGGGAATACATCTCCAATATATGTACAAACTGTGTACTGTTCAACTGTGGATTTTTATGTGACTCTTTTTTTTTTAAGATTGAAAAGAAACCAGTATGAATGAACAGAAGTTCTAACATTTTCCTCCTACGTCCACGGGATTGCCTCCCCTGTGCAGCCCCGCTCTGGGTGGACTGGGTGGAAAAGGTACTGAAGGGCAGAAGGGGGCAAGGTCAGTCTACTCAGTGGGCAACTGACACAGCTGGGATCACTCCATGAACTATCTAGAAAGTTTAGGCAGATTGCGACACCTTCCCTTTCCCCGGATTGCTCCCCACCCAGCACCCACACAGGCCAAACCACCCCCTCCCCCAGGCTCATGTCAGAGTCCGCCTCTGCTTTGCGTCCCAGCCGGGTGGTCTTGGGCAGGTCAGCTAACCCCTCTGGGGTTCGGTTCTCATCTGGAAAGTGAAGCTAATGTTGACTTCGTGGGGGCTGCTATGAGTTGGAAATCAGATGACACAGTGTTCAATTAACTTTTACTCCCTGCCTTTCTGTTCCTTCCCTGAAACTGCTGCTAGGCTACCCTTTCCAATAAAGTGCCTGGGAGAGCAGAGCCATCAATAACGGAGTCACTTGCAAGCCCAGACTCCTCTTCCCTGCTACCGAAAGAGCCAGCAGAACACTTTTCGAATGTAGTTACTTCCCATGGAAACGGACCAGCAGTTTCAGATGCCTCTCTTCATCTCTCTTCTTCTGTGACAGCTGGGCAACCCCTTCAGACATTGGGCTTGTTTTTCTTTGGTTATGAGCCGGCTTTTCATCCCATTAAATCTGCGACAAGTAAAGACAGTCCCTGAATAAAAGGGCCATGTGACTAAGGCACGAGCAAATGCTGAGCTCTGTATGTGTGTGCTGGGGTGCAGAGACAAATGGGTAGCTGGGAAAATACAGTCCCAGTCTCCCTGGTGGGGAGCCTTGGGGGAGGAGTGGAGGGACACCCAGTCACGCCTGCACACCCCCGAATGAACCCATGCACTTGGGAGGTAGTCCTGCCCTCGGAACACAAAAGCAGTGGTTCTCAACTCTGGCTGTCCTGAGTTGCCTGGGAGCTTTCAATATGGTGCCAGTGCCTGGCTTCCCCTGCAGACTGGTTACACGAGAAGCCCTGGGGTGCTGCTTGAGCGTCCCCACATTTGTTCAGACTGAAGCCATTCTTCTGTGCTGCCAGGGTGGAGAGCCACTGCTTATCTGAGCAGAACGGGAAGGTTCGTTCTCTCCTAAATAAACAACTGTGTCCCCTCCATCAGGGTCTGGTTCCCACCCCTGAGGCTTCAAGAGTGATTGACTTACCATTTTTCTACATTCCGAAATTCTTGGCCAGTGAAATAAGGAGCTAGGATTGGGTTTATTTGCTGGGCTGCAAATGATCTGGTAACAAACACCACTTCTTGTTGGCTTGGGTTACTGGTTTGGTTGGGGAGGGAGCAGGACATCGGCCCAGACAACCCCTTCCATCTTCGAGGTCTGGGGACAGTTTGGTACAAGGAAGACCTTAAAGGCTGCCACGCTCTCCTTGTGTCTCATTTCCCTTCCCTTCTGCTTCCCACATTCACCATTATTCACCATTATGTGCCCCAGGGTGAAACCAAATGTGTGGTCATGGGCTCATGCCTACTCTGTCAAAAGTGTAGAGTTTTCTAGGACTCTGAGTGGGAAGTAGAACAATTTTCCACCCATTCCCTCCCTCCACCCCTCTCCATCCCTCTCAACAAGCCCATCAATCTCTCTGAACTTCTTTGAGAAGAAAGAAAAGAAAGAAAGGGAGTACACAAGGAGACAAGAGATGCTGCTGCTGGCCTTCAGCAGAGAGACATGGGGAGAAAAATCACCAAGAAAAAAAAATGAACAAGACCTGAGAAACCAAACTCAGCAAAATAAGTTTGAGAGACACACTAGAACATTGCTCTTCAAAGCAGGACAAAATGTGGAAGATCCTTTGCTTTCTATGGCCGGAAACCAAGATGGCATCCCTCCCTCCTCTCAGCCCTCATCCCTGCCTTGTTCTTTGAACAAAGATGACGCTGACATTACACTCCTGTTTGAAAAAAAAAAAAAATCAATGATCAATTTGGACCTCTCTGGCCAAATCCCTGATTTGGGAATAAAGTCAAATAAACAGAACTCCATCCCAAGGAGGAAAACTTTTGAAAGCCGAGTGTATTTGAGTATGGGATTAAGGATCATAGGCACTGGTTTTGCATGAACTGTTCTTGTCTTCCTGGGATATGTTTTTAATGCAGTGATGATAGCCTTCCAGTGGCTGCTGGCAGCATCTCAATATCTCCAGGGATGAGAGGGAAGGGGGTGTTTGGGAAGCCTTTTTCCCAGCAGGCTTGGAGGTGATTAGCACAAGTCACGAGCATGAAGGGGGAGGAGGAGGCCACGATGCAGCCCCTGGCTTATTAAGAAGTGAGATCTGATGCTGGAATCCTCAAAGAAAAAAAAAAATCAATGACCCAGGAAAACTACACCAGCTGACAGCCCCAGGAAAAGGCTCAAGGAAGAGTTGCAAAGAAGAGAAAGGCTTAAGTAACTTTCCAAAACTCTGGGAGCCCCTATACTGTACACACAATGGCTGGGGACCGCTGACATTCTGGTACTTTCTTTCATGTGGAAACACCATCCTTCCTCCATCCCCTTCTTCCCAGGGCAAAGGGCTCCCAAGCCCCCCCCCCACACCCCCCAGCTTCAGTTTTTGATGTTTCCCTTGTTTAGAGAAACAAGTACTATCTGCATCGTTGAAGGCTGCTCCCCAGCGCTGGGAAATTCTTGTAAGGCTCTGTGGGGAAACGGGGGGCACTATCTCCTTACAGACCTCTGGTTTCTAATGCCTCCCAGTTCGTAAAAAAGAGGAGGACCCCCTGTCCCCAGGAAAGCAGGCATCAGGGTTTGAGGCCCCCAGGGTGGGGGGAGAGGATTTTGGAATTACATGATGGGTATCCACTGCTTTGACTAAAGCAGTCGAATGAACCCTCAGATGTTCACCTCTGGAGCTTGGGAACTTTTCTCAATGCTGTGTATCACAGAGTTAGGGGGTCCTTAAAGGTTTCGAGTCAAACCAATCAACTTTGAAAGACTCTATCTTTCTCTCTGAGCCTTCTCTAATGTTTCCCCGATGCCACCCAATATAGCATTTAGATTTAAACCTGAACGTGTTTGTGCTTTGGGAGGAGTAATTTTTTTTTCTTTCTTCTCCCAAAAAGGCTCCCTGACATTCTCTCCCTAGCCCTCAGATCCCTGAGGAGCAAGGCTGATCAGAGTTAAAATGGAGGCTGCTTGTGGACAACTTGGCTAAATCATCATTTTCCAGCGGCGCAGGGAGTTTTAAACCCTGGAATTCAGGTTCACACCAAAAACAGAAGGAAATACCTCTTTTTATCATTTACTGTCATTTAGAAGAACATGTTTCAAAATATCCATTTCCCTTAGGATGTGGCATCCCTGTTGGAGAGCTCCAACACGCCTTCTAGAACGGTCGCTACATACAGACAATTCCAAACTTGGGTGGTAACCTACAGACGGCAGCAAACACTGCAACTGTTTCACTAAAGAAACCAACTCCAAGTGTCTATGATCTGTGAAGACAGTCTAATGGTTACACCGCAATTTACCTAAAGCAATATTTGTTCGGTTGCAATGTCGTCACCGGAAAAAAAAAAAAAAAGGGTTGTCAGCTTTCAATGCTTTCTCCACAATATTCAGAGCTAGAGGGTGGCAGATTCAGAACTGCTTTCCATAACCTAAATCAGCAAATACGGAACTTTTCTAACAGCCAAGAAAGTTCTGTTACCAAAAAAAAAAAAAAAAAAAAAAAAAAAAAAAAAAAAAAAAAAAAAAAAAAAAAAAAAAAAAAAAAAAAAAAAAAAAAAGGTCAATAGCACTTGAAAAGCATTTCCCTAGGACATTTACTGCAGCATTCTGACCCCACGGTGCTCAATTTTAAGGACCACGGTTTGCTTGCCAAATAGGCATATCTTGGCTCCCTTTGCTAGGTAGAAATGCTGCCTTGATATTAAATATTCAAAGCAAAGAACCTCTGACCTAAGGGCTCTCAGCTAACAATGACATTCTCTGTAAGTAAACTAGAAACCCAGCTCAGCTCCTGGTTTGCCAGAGTTCTCTGCCGCGTACCAGTCTACTGAAGAGCAGGGGGAGAAGTGACTCCATTTACCATGATTAGATTGCAAAGGACCCTGCCCAGGAAAGCTTGGACTTGGCAGAAGATCCCTGGAGAAGGGGGAGAGTGGGGTTCAGAGCTGCCCCCTGGGCTGGGCAGGGGCTGGGAAAGGTTGAAGGCCTCCAACTCCACCAGAGGGAGACCCAGGTCTGTTAAGCAAGTGCAGCCGTAAAGCAAGAGTGTGGCTCCTCCAGCCATCATCAACCCAGAAACTTCTCTCACTTCGTGGAGCCACACCTACTACCCCAGAACTGAGATCAGCTACTGGAGCTTTGGTGTGAGTCTCCCTCCCCAAAGAAAAGCCTCACCGCTTATTGGGAGGAGGGAGTCATTATTTTATGTAAAGGAGACTGGGACTGGAGGGGGAAGGGGGGCGCTGGTACCTCTTGGCGGTAAAGTCAAGACCCTCCCCCACGCCCCAGTCTCTGTTCTGCAAACTTCTGCTCATCTGGCACACGGACCTGCTGGCCGGCTTCCCTCCCTGCCTGCCGGCGCAGACTTCAGGTCAGACGTCCCCCGGGCTAGTCTCCATACATGGGCACCCGGGAGGTTGGCTGGGGCGCACCCGGACCATGCGCGTGGCAAACCAAGTGCAACTCCGTGGACCAGCATGTGTAATGTACAGAGCTGGGCGCGGTTCAGGGCTTAGGAACCTCCAGGGGACACGTATCGGTCAGAGTCGGGTCCCTGATGCCAGGAGCCGATGATGGGAAATTGACGAGGTAAACAGCAGGGCGAGAAACTCCCAGTAGGTTACCCACCCTTCCTTGGGGAGGGGAGGACCTCCTGTGCCATCACTCCACATGCAGCCACCTCTATGCCAAAGGCTCACACCAGGCAAGAAAACTGGCTATAAGCGTGCCTCAACGTCAATCCAACCCGGCTGTGCCCCCTCGGGCGGCTGCCCCCAGCCGAGGGCTCACCTGGGCGCATTGTGGCGCCGGGGGCTCAGGGCGAGGGAGGTTGCTTCTTACCGGAGAAGTCCGTGAGCGCTGCGATCTCTTTGGAACAGACCAGGACAGTGCAGTAGAAGAGGCGCAGGAGCTGCCCAGGAGGTTCTACCTGCCTGCGGGGTCCAGGATGCTGCGCGGGCTGCGGCGCGGGCGGCGGGCGCGCGTGTCCAGGCAGAAGCATGGTGCCCGGCGCGACCTAGCGCGGGCGCGGGGCCTGGGGCGCGATGGGGGTCCCTGGGCAGAGGGCAGCGTCACATGGCGGGGCGAGTCGTTGGCCTGCGGCTCTGCGGCCCCCCGCCACCTCCCGGCTCAGGCTGCCAGAGCCTCTTCCCAGGGCAGGCCAGCCCCGGCTCCCCAGCAAAGGGGAGGGGGCGGAGAAGTGGGGCGGGGCGAGGAGCCCCGGGAAGGATCCGCGTAGTTTCCCCGAGAGGAAATCTCCGCTGCCTCCCCGCGGGAGGAAACGAGGGGGGTCGAAGGGAAGGTGTAGCCTTCGCGCGCCCGGCGGCTGCGGGGGCCGGTCCCTGGCGAGCTGCCTGCCCCGGAGGGCGCCCCCAACGGCGCACCAAGGACCGCGCAACTTGAGCGCCTTTCACGCCTGGGTCCCCGCCCCGGAGACGGCCCGGCACCCCTGGCCCGGCCCGCGCTGGCCCGGCGCCAGCCTCGCCCTGGCTTCGGGAGGAGCGCGGCCGGTGCCCGTGACGCACTTTGGAGCGAGCGCCGCACGTTGAGCCCAAGAGCCCCCGGGGCCGGTCGGAGGCAGGGGCCGTGGGAAGGTGGGGTCCTGGAGGTGTAGGACCCCAGCACTGATGTCCCTGCGACCTGCGTCGCTCCTCGTGTAGAATCACCAAGCACGCAGTTATCCCCATTTCACGGAGAAAGAGACTGAGGCCCCGCGCTTTGCCCAAGCTAACGCAGCCAGGACGGAAAGGAAAAGGGTTCCGGGAGGGAGATTTCAAAGCGGGTCAGATGGCTCCAGGGCCGGTTTCGTTCTTCTTGCTCCGACTACGTTTCCTTTGGGTACTGGTTGTCCGCAGCGCTCAGAGGATTTGACACTGGCCCGGCATAAATAGCACCGAGCGCTAATAATTGGGCTTTGTTTTAAAATGGGCCACCGCATCTTTCTAAACCTCTCGATTACGCGCGGTGTGACCTAGGCCCAGCTCGTGGGCGAGGAGCGGACTACGTGGCCGGGGCTCGGGGATACAGAGGACAAGTGCGTGGGAGCGCGCGGGGGCTCGTGGCTGAGCTCGGGGTGCGGGAACCTGGGGCCCCAGCGACCCAAACCCCGCGGACTGCGCGAGTGTCCCGGCCGGGCGGCGCCGGCGGCAGGGAGGAGGCGGGCGCTCGGCACAAAGTGTTCCCGAACACCGCGGGGAGGCCCTGCCAAGTTCTCGGCGGGCCTGACGCGGAAACGTAGATAATGAGGCCCAAGGGCGGGACCAGGCGCACTGCCCCAGCCGGCTCCCAACGGCATTGCCAGCGCCCCACAGTGCGGCGGCCGGGAGGCTTGGGGACAGAAACCCGGGACGCGCAGATCTACCTGTGGGAACCTCGAGGAGACGCGCCGCAAGGATCCAGGAAGGCTGGATCACTTGGAACCCCACAGTGCTCCAGCAGGCGCTCCGTCGGAGAAACTGGTATTTCTGGCCCCTTCCTCCCAGTCTGCAGGTGGGGTGGCAAGGGCTAAACCTTAATCTTTGTTCAGTGGGACACGTTCTACCGGGCACAGTGACTTAGAATCTATGTTAAAATACTCAAACTTTGGGGCGCCTGGGTGGCTCAGTGGGTTAAGCCGCTGCTTTTGGCTCAGGTCATGATCTCAGGGTCCTGGGATCAAGTCCTGCATTGGGATCTCTGCTCAGCGGGGAGCCTGCTTTCCCCTCTCTCTGCCTGCCTCTCTGCCTACTTGTGATCTCTGTCTGTCAGATAAATAAATAAAATCTTTAAAAAAAAATACTCAGAGTCCATAGTCTCTCATGGTTCATCTCCCCCCAACCTCCCACCCCGCCCCCTTCAAAACCCTCAGGTTGTTTTTCAGAGTCCATAGTCTGAAAAAACGACCTGAGGGTTTTGAAGGGGGGGGGGAGGGGGGGGAGGTTGGGGGAGCCAAGTGGTGGGTATTAGGGAGGGCACGCATTGCATGGAGCACTGGGTGGGTTGTAAAACTATGGATTCTGTTATGCTGAAAAGAAATGAAATAAAAAAAAATAGAGTTGAATTAAAAAAAAAAATCACTTTTTAAAAACAGAAAAAAAAAAAATACTCAACCTTCTGCAGGCGCCTGGCCGGCTCAGTCGGTGGAACATGCAACTCTTGGTCTCCAGGTTGTGAGTACCTGCACCATGTTGGGTGTGGAGAATATTTTTTTTTTCATCTTAAAAAAAAAACCCTCAACCTTCTCAATAACTTTTGGACATAAGTATTAGTATGCATTTTCTAGGTTGGGGAAACTGAGGCTGGGAAGGTAGGTAAGGATGCCTAGCACTATGAGCCACTGAGTAAGAAAGTAATGTTTGCTCAAAACTCAGGTCCCTGGTGTAGCTGGCGTCCCAGCCATTCACTTGTCTGGTTTCAGTATGAATTGGTGTGTGCTAGGGGCTGTGGGAACTAGCCCAGTCAGGGGACCTGGCTCCCACAGGGCTGGGGGATGGGGGGAGGTCTCTTGCTACAGTTGTGTAGGCATAAACTTGTTTCCAGGCGCCAATGTGGGCTCTGTTGCTGACCATGCACACCCATGGTTTCCTTCTCTGTAAAGTCTCAGGCTTGTGACCTTTTAATTAGTTAATACAGGTGACCTGGGTAGGACCGGGTTTGAAGCTGGTAAATGCTTGGTCAGTATTAGTCATTATTGGGTGCCTGGGTGGCTCATTCGTTAAGCATCTGCCTTCCACTCAGGTCATGATCCCAGGGTCCTGGGATTGAGCCCCGAATTGGGCTCCCTGCTCTGCAGGAAGCCTGCTTCTCTCTCTCCCTCTCCTCCTGCTTGTGTTCTTTCTCTCGGTGTCTCTCTCTGTCAAATAAATAATATCTTTAAAAAAATGTTAGTCATTAATACAGACAGGAAGACAGACAGTGACTGGAGAATCATAAACTAAAAGGGGACACAGAGCAGAAGAGAGGGGGAGCTGAGTGATAGTAAAAATTGTTTTATTGGCGTATAGTTGACATACTATGTTTTTTTTTGTTTTTTTTTTAATATTTAATTTGTTTATTTGACAGACAGAAACCACAAGTAGTCAGAGAGGCAGGCAGAGAGAGGAAGGTAAGCAGGCTCCCTGCCAAGCAGAGAGCCAAGCAGAGAGCCTGATGCGGGGCTCGATCCCAAGACTCTGGGGTCACGACCTGAGTTGAAGGCAGAGGCTTTAACCCACTGAGCCACCCAGGTGCCCGACATATTATGTTTTGTTAGTTTCAGGTGCACAACATAGTGATGGGACAATTCTCTGTATTACAAAATGCTTGTCACAATAAATATAGTCCCATCTGTCAACATATGTTGTCACAGTATTATTGACTATATTCCCCATACTATCCTTTTCATCTCCATGACTGATTTATTTTATAACTGGAAGTCTGTACCTTTTATTTATTTTTAAAAAGATTTTATTTAGGGGTACCTGGGTGGCTCAGTGGGTTAAAGCCTCTGCCTTCAGCTCAGGTCATGATCTCAGGGTCCTGGGATCGAGCCCCGCATTGGGCTCTCTACTCAGCAGGGAGCCTGCCTCCCCCCCCCCACTTTGCCTGCCTCTGCCTACTTGTGATCTCTATCTTTCAAATAAATAAATAAAATCTTTAAAGAAAAGATTTTATTTATTTTTTTGTCAGAGAGAGAGAGAGCACACAAGCAGGGGGAGCAGCAGGCAGAGGGAGAAGCAGGCTCCCCGCTGAGCAAGGAGCCCACTGTGGGGCTCCATCCCAGGTTCCAGGTATCGTGACCTGAGCTGAAGGCAGAGGCTTTAACCCACTGAGCCACCCAGTCATCCCAAGTTTGTACCTTTTAATCACCTACTTTCTTCATCCTTTCAGCCCCCTCCCTTCTGGCCACCTCAAATTTGTTCTCTGTATTTATGAGTCTGTTTCTGATTTTTAGTTTGTTCATTTGTTATTTTGTTTTGTTTTTAAGGCAAGATGGATAGGAAAGATGGGAACAGTTTGCCAAGAAAACTAGCCAACCCTAGGTGTCTGGGAGGGTGAACATTGTAGAGAAAGGGACCTGGGGGGCACCTGGGGGGCTCAGTCGGTTAAGCATCTGACTCTTGATCTCAGCTCAGATCTCCATCTCATGGTCCTGAGTTCAAGCCCTGCTTTGGAGCCTACTTAAAATAAAAAAGGGAGGGAGGGAGGGAGGGAAGAAAGGAGTGAAGGAAGGGAGACCAGCTGTGTGAAATCCAAAAGGAGCATAGTTCCATGGAAGAATGGAGAGAAGTCTAGAGCAACAGGGCAGAAATCAAAGGGCGGGACATGGTGATGTGGAGAGGGTGGCAGCCAGAGTTCAGGGCTCCAGAGACTTTGGTGAGCACTTCCATCCTTACCCTAAGTCCTTGGGAGCGCTCCTATCTTTATCCTAAGCCACCAAAAGGTTGTTGGCAGATGAGTGAGGTGATCAGGTATGTGTTGGTAAAACATTGTGTTGGCCACTGAGTGTCACTGGACTGGAGAAGCCAAACGTGGGTCCAGGATTTTATACCCAAAAGAAGTGATAGCAAGGACTCAAACAGATACTTGTAAGACAATATTTTCTGCAGCATTACTCACAATAGCCCAAAGGTAGAAGCAAGCCCAGTACCCATTGTCAGATGAGTAGATGAACAAAATGTGGACTAATATTCAGCCATAAAAAGGAATGATTTCTGATTCCTCCAAACATTATATGAGGTGAGGCAAGCCAGACACAAGATGATAAACACGTATGATTCCACTTACATGAACTATCTAGAAAAGGCAAATTCATGGAGATGAAAAGTGAATTGGGAGGTTACTAAGAGAAGGGAGAATGGAGAATTAGTGCTTTATGGGTCCAGAGCTGTTGTTTGGGGTGATGAAAAAGTTCTGGAAATAGATAGTGGTGATGGTTGCCCAACATGGTGAATGTAATTAAGACCACTGAATTGTGCCCTTAAAATGGCAAATTCTATAGGCTTTTACAACTTCAGAAAATTTATAATGTAGTATTCCAAAAAACCATCAAACGGTATGCTTTAAATGGGTGGGTTGCACGGTATGTGAATTATATCTCCATAAAGCTCTTGTTTTTTTTTAATCAAACAGTAAGAACATCAGAGTGGCTCCAAGGGGATGGCTGGGGGAAGTGTAGCCAGGAGGCTATCTTTGGGGCTGGGGCTTTGTAGGCCCATAGAGAAAGGGCAAGTAGCCAGATTTGAAGGGTCTTGGGAGGGGGTTGACAGGGCTGGGTGACCAGGCTGCTGTGGGACACAGGAGAGAGGAACGTGGAGGACGATTCCTGACTGCCCTCCACTTTTCCCCTCAGCTGCTTGTTGTAAAGTCAGATTTTAATCCTAATCTGATCTCTTTAAGAATTTTGGAATCTTGCGAGAAAATTAAAGAATTCTATTTATCTTCCTCGCTGGACCCCACACTTCCAAGTCCCTTTGGGTCCCCACTAAATGGAAACCACTTACTGCCTATGCCCTCATTCCCCCCCTCTAAATATTATAGTCAAACACCTCAACTCTGGGGCACCATAAAAACTCTATGGACAGGAAAATGGGGGGAAAACACACATTTCAAAGAGAGGGAAGCTCTTGTAAAATCAACGTGGGGCATGAAGAGAAATGACCTTTCCCACCAAGCCCAGCAAGAGGGCTCCTGAAATGTTACTCCTCAGGGTGGCCTTTTGAGATAGGTACTACCCAGGATCCAGCTACATCATTCTCGCTGGCCCTACTGCAACATGAAAACTTGGGGTTTCTTGTCCAAAAATTATGAAGAATTTCAAGATAGTGACAGCAGAGCCTATAAGCCAAGTGTGAGCTCTTCGAGCATGTGGTCTGGAGCAACGGCAAAGGTCACGTCCCCGTGAAGCTGGCCGTGATGCTATGATTGTCTCTAGATCTCAGACGTGGAAACTGACCACACGAACTCCCACACATCATTTGGGGCAGAATCTGAAGCTTTCTTAACCAGCGAAGACACAGAAATCCGGGATGGATGCTGGTATGGAGTAAAGCGTTCCTTTCTATGGGGTGGCACCATTGCATGGTCCTTGCACACAGGTGTGAGAAGTGCCCCTGTACTGGCCACCTCCATTCTGTGTAAGAGACATCCTCTGCGGGACATGGTTAATCCCATGCTTTTTCCCCCTCCCCCATCCTCTTTTGAAGCAATCCTGTCCATTCTTTCCAGCTCTAAGGGACATGCCTCTTCTCCTCCTTTTTTGAGACCCTGGCTCCTTCCCTTCCAGCCTATATTGGAGGCTGTGTTTTGTGCTGCATGCTTGGACTCCAGCCCTGCACCTGACCTCTGTCTCCCACGCCATCAAGGTAAAGGTCTGGCCTTTCAACGAAGACAGGCGGCAGCCATTCTCAGAAGACACAAGCCACCGTTTGTCAGCCTCAAAGAAACCAACCTTTCAGCCCATGAGAGTGAAGCCGAATGTTGTCCAGAGCTAAAAAGGCTTATTTTTAGAAAGCAACAAACGGTGGTTTGTTTATAGAGCTGGCACCAAAGAGCGACATCAAAAGCAAAGAGCCTGCTCACTGAGGACTGAAGGCTGGGGAGGCACTAGGAAGGTTGTGTGGGGGATGTTGGCTCTGAAGCCTATGGAAGGAGGACTTTAAGAATATGCCAACTGATGTCTGTACGGCAGTCCATCCAAGGTCAAAGGCATCAACGGCAATAGTGTCCACTCTGCCAAATGCAGAAGCATTTGACCTCCCTGCCCTCATTTTCCACACATGCAAAATGAAAAGCTTGGGCTGTAAAGTCCATTTTGGGCTCCAAAAGCCCATAACCTATTTAAATTAGATGTAGGATTCCAGGAAATTGGGCTAAATCTATATGAGTCCTTGACCTTGATGTTTCCTCAAATGCATTGTTTCATTCATTTCTGTATAGGCTACCAGTTTGTTTCGATGCCAATCATATTTTTCTCTTTCTGAAAGAAGAATGCAATGCAAGCAAACTTCTGGGGTTTCTTGGAGCATGAGTGAATTCTGATCCACGGGAGATTCCAGGGTGAAAATTCCCAGAGCTCTGTTTCTGAAAGAGAGCACACGCTTCCGTCTCAAGACTAGAAGGTGCTGGGTCCCCACAGAAGCTCTAAGGTTGCTCCCTGCTGCCTTCAGCAGACACTGCAGGAAGCCGGGTCTGCCCTAGAGAGACCCGAGTCTGCTCCAGAGACGACCCCTCCGCCATCCTCTTGTCTTCTCGTCCCTTCCCTGCTGGAGCCCCAGCCACCCTTCCTACCCAGAGCTCTGCTATCAGAAAGGAAAGCATGCTGATGGAAGGAAGCTCCGTAGTATGTTGGAAAGAAGCACGCGTAGCTCTGAAAACAAAGCTTGCCCTGCAGGCTGGCAGAGCATAGGGCAATGGCTCGTTATATGGGTCCTGTGGTCAGAGCTCAGGCACAGCTGTTCGAATCCCAGCTCTTATGTGTGGATAGTGGTGCCGTTTAGAGCTGACATAGCCGAAAGACTAGTCAGAGTAGAAGCCTCATCGATGGTAGCCAAGAAAATAAATATAGCCATTTCGTGGGAGAGTTAGTGTATTATTTTTATTAAGCCTAAGACAGTGTTTGATTTCCATTTGAACCACTGGGACTGTCCCTATGACCAAATACACTTTCCTTTCTTAAGTAAGGATGAAAGTGGTTTCCCCAACTTATCCATCTCAATGACAGTGGCCCTGGTCCCCTTGTGGGACACTGGAATGGGTGTTAATACCATATTTTGTTTTCCTTTTCCTATGAACTGGCTAGGACATCATCCCTGATCCTGGTTTTTGAATATTCTCCTTTTCTCCCCACCTGTGGTCTACTTTGTCAATCTCCTCAGAGCTGGCTCACCTCCTCCCCCTCTTTCTCTGCCCAGAATTGTCCCTGTCCCCCCACCCACTGTGATACACCTGAGTCCTTGACACCTGGCTTTCCTCCAAAATGGCAGCCAAACCTGACGCCATTTTTCTTCTTGCAAAACTGAAATTCTGTCGCCATTAAACACGAGCTGTCCAGTCACCCCTCCTTCTAGGACCTCACAAACACTATTCTACTTTCTGTCTTTATGAGTTTGACTACCTTAGTTGCCCGTGTAGGTGGAATCATACAGTAGCTGTCCTTTTGTGGCTGGCTTGTTTCACGTAGCGTAACGTCCTCAAGATTCATCCATGTTGTAGCAGAGCCTCCTTCTTTTTCAAGGCCGAGTAATATTCCACCCGTTGTATGTACGCATTACCTTACCCCCTTTAGGGACTTCGTCTCTCCCCTAAAGAAGAAAAGGGAATGGTCATGCACATGCCCAGTTGGTTTCCCTTTGGCCAGCAGCGGTAAAAAAAAAACAAAAACAACCCTTCAGCAAAAACCTCAGGAAGGTGAGCACTCGGCTGGGGAGCCCAGGACTGTTGCAGAAGCGCTGGGGAAGGGAAACACCTACAGCTTCCTGAGGTCCAGCTTCTGCACACCAGGCAAGGAAATGCCACAAGGATCTGTCAAATGGCGCCCTCTGTAGGTGAGAATCTCAACTTACGTCAGTAATGGTGACAGGAGCCCATGAATTTCAAAAGTAATTTTTTATTGTGGTCAAATATGCATAAGGTAAAATTTACCATTCTAGCCATTTTTTAAGTACAGAGTTGAGTGGTCATCAGTACATCCGTATGGTTATGCAACCATCCCGTCCATCCACCTCCAGATCTTTGTCATCCTCAAAAACATGTTAAGCACTAAGCCCCCATTTCCCCTTCCCTCCGTCCCCGGCAACCACCATTCTACTTCCTGTGTCTATGACTTTGTTGACGCTCGGTACCAACTAGTATTTGTCCTTTTGTAACTGGCTTATTTCACTTAGGATAGTGTCCTCAACATTCAGCTATGCCACAGCAGGTGTCAGAATTTCCCTCCTTTCTGATGGTGAACAATATTCCATTGAATGGACATATCACATTTTGTTTATCCCATCATCTACCCATGGACACTTGGGTATCTTCCATCTCTTGGCTATGGCGAATAATGCTGCTATGAATACAGGTGTATATGCCAAAAAATTTTTTTTTCATTTAAATGGTCATTCCCAAGAGAGAGTGTACCAAAAGGAAAAAAAAAAATTCAAAGTCTGTTGTTAGGAATTCAGAATCAACAAAAGTGAGCTCTGATTAAGGACACAGAGCAGAGGTTGCAGAACTTGGCTCATGGTGCCTTTAATGCCTCATTGGTTTTTTCACAGAACCTCGATGTCAAAACAAGAACAAGAACAAAACCCTGAACTGCTCTGTTGATTAAACAGCTAGAGCCAAACTTAATAAAAAGTATTTATGCTCCAACAATTTATTGTTTGGGAGAAATACGTGTTTATTGAAAGGCAGTATTTTTAATGTATTCTTAGGTAACTGGTGTGGGAAAGATGTTAGGGTTTGAAACCGACAGGCAGGAAGAATTCTTGAGACGTCTTTGGTGCAAAAAAGATGATTTTATGAAAGCACGGGGACAGGACCTGTGGGCAGAAAGAGCTGCACTGGGGTCATGAGGAGTGGCCCATGATATACTTGCAAGTTGGGAGGGGTCTAGGGAGAGCATAAGTCTCTGAGGAATTTTGGAATCAAGCAATACCGGCTAATGTTGAAACCACAAACTACCTTGAGTTAGCAGTTTGCAACAGATGTCAGGAATTGCTGTATTTCCTTTAACTTATAAAAATATTCCAACCTGGGCACCTGGGTGGCTCAGTGGGTTAAAGCCTCTGCCTTCGGCTCAGGTCGTGATCCCAGGGTCCTGGGATTGAGTCCCACATTGGGCTCTCTGCTCAGCAGGGAGCCTGCTTCTCTGTCTCTCTCTGTGTGCCTCTCTGCCTACTTGTGATCTCTGTCTGTCAAATAAATAAATAAAATCTTAAAAAAAAAAATATCCCAACCTGTGAGTCTCCTGTGGCGTTCTCAGTCCTTTGGAACCCCAGTCTGGGAACTGCAAACCCAGACAGTTCAAATACAGTGAAGACCCCACCTTGCTAGTTCAAGGGCTCCGTGAATGGTTCCCACCTGACTCTCCAGCTGACCTTGATTACAGGCACACCAGCCCCTGTCCTGTTTCTGGATCTCTCTGATCACCCTCCCGCCTCAGGGCTTTGCATTTTCTGTAGCTCCTACCTGGAATGTTCTTCCTTCATGGGTTGCCATGGCTTTTCTGCCTAATCTTTCAGCGCCTGCCCTTCTCTGTCCACGCCAATCACCATGACCCACTAGAGGTATCTTCAGAACACTCATGGCGACTAGCTTGCCATTCTATCCATCTTCCTGCACTCTGGGTGATTTGCCCAAAATAAGCCCCTCTGAAAATACAATTAGGTTGGAAACTAGTGATCCAGGAATGGGGATGACATTACATCCCCAAATGGCAATTGGGATGTAATTCAAATGTTAACAAATGCAAAAAGAGGTAAACTGAAGCATAAAGACCAATGACAGTAAAGGAAATAATGTAAATGTGCAACATTGTCACAATTTAAACCAGCAAGCCAGGGATGCTCTGAGAGGGGATGTGAACGGAGGAGAAGATGACAGTGTTGCAGCACTGAGCTGCTGGAAGACCTCAAAATCCAGAAGGCTGCTGGGCATGTGAAGAAATGCCTCCACCTCTTGAGGGAGGAAGCACAAAGTCACATTGCTAAGGGCATACACACCAGGGCTGGGAAGGATTTGTGGCCATCTTCTGCAATCTACTGCACCATCATTTTCCTTTGGGTTTTTGGTGCCCCTTATTCTGTGACAGATATTTGGTGCAGTTGTTTCCATTAAAGAGTACTGATTCTAGGGGTGCGTGGGTGACTCCGTTGATTAAGCCTTTGGCTCAAGTCATGATCCCAGCATCAGTCTCCCTGCCCAGCGGGGAGCCTGCTTCTCCCTCTCCCTCTGCCTGCCACTCCGCCTACTTGTGCTCTCTTCCTCTCTCTCTGTCAAGCAAATAGATGAAATCTTAAAAAATAAAAAAAAAGTAGTGATTGTAAAAACTACTTAAAACTCCCTCTCCTTCTCCCGCTCTCTCTTTCTGTCTCTCATACACACACACACACACACACACACACACACACACACACACACACGGTCCACAAAACATTCTCCCTTCCTTCTGGAGGTTTTATGGTACATTATTATCACTAAGCAGTCTTCTACAATTGAATTTAAATGGCTAATTGAGACCATTCTTCCACCACTGATTAGGACAGGGGCGGGGCAGCGCTGTGTAAGTGTTCGGGATAATATTTATTTAGCCTCCCAAGTGTTCTGGGCAGACTTGGTGACCTTACCGTTCCTGTAGCCTTCTTGGCCACGGCTCCTATGACACCCACAACAACTCTCTGTCTCGTGTCAGGAACAGCAAAATAACACAGAGGGGGATAGTCAGAGAAATGCTCCACACACGTGGGTTTGTCAGCAACTATATCAACAATGGCTGCATCACCAGATTTTGAGAAAGTGGGGCCATCTTCCAGCTTCCCGCCCCTCGTGCCCCCCATCCACTCCAAAAGCAATCAATCTCTTTCAGCCTAGCACACTTGCAAGCAGTGTGAGCTGTGTGCGAATCCAGCACAGGTGCATAGCCAGCACTGATTTGGTCTGGATGGTTCAGGATAATGGTCTGAACCATGCAACCAGCTGCTTGCCTTGGTGGGTCATTTTTGCTCTCATCAGATAGGTTGCCATGATGAACATTTTTGACAGGGGCATTCTTGGCATTGAAGCCCACGTTGTCCCCAGGAAAAGCTGGAGAGTCAAGACTTCATGGTGCATTTCAACACACTTGACTTCAGTTATAATGTTGATTGGAGCCAAGGTGACCATCACACCAGGTCTGAGAACACCAGACTCCACTTGGCACACAGGGACAGCACCAATACCTCCGATTTTGTGGATGTCCTAGAGGGCCAGACCAAAGGGCTTGCCAGTTGTGGCAGAATGTCATGCGGATTTTCACGTAGCATGGTCCCACTGGCATTGCCATCTTTATGGATGATTTTCCATCCCTTGAACCAAGGCGTGTTAGCACTTGGCTCCAGCATGTTGTCACCATTCCAACCAGAAACTGGCACAAAATGCTACCGTGTCGGGGTTGTAGCCAACTTTTTAAAATGTAGGTGCTGACTTCCCTAACGATTTCCACATACCTCCTCTGGCTGAAGAAATTCCTCTTGTTAATATCAGTAATTAGTTGTTTCATGCCCAGTGTGTAAGCCAGAGGGCATTCTCATGGGTCTGCCCATTCTTGGAGAGACCTGCTTCAAAGTCACCGACACCAGCAGCAACAATTAGGACGCTACAGTCCGCTCGAGAGGTGCTGCGATCGCATTTTTGATAAAGTCCCCATGTCCGGGGGCATCAACGCTGGTCACGTAATACTTGCTGAGAGATATCAGTGGTGATACCCGCTTATTGTTCAGCCTTCAGCATCCTTGAAGGGCCCCTTTCCCATCTCAGAAGCCCCTCTTTAATTCTTCAAGGCTTCTCCTGTCGATCCTACCTCACGTGTCGATCAGATGACCGGTAGGGCAGACTTGCCTGATCTGCGTGTCCAGTGATGATGGTGTTGATAGGGACCTTTCCTTCCCCATCTGGCTTAGCTTCAGCAGTGAGTTTCACAACACCCGTGTTCTGATGGCAAACCCATCGCAGAATAGTGGTGCCATGCTTCTTGTGCGTCAAGCCGCTATATAAGCAGAGGTCTTCGTTTCAAATAAACTTTTTGGGATGGAATATTCCAGACTTACAGAAAAGTAAAAAAGAGAGGGGTTCTGTACATCGTCACCCAGTTTCCTGTAATATCTGTACTTTGCACGCTTATATGGTAGATTTGTTAAAACTAAGAAACCTCGCTGGTACACTGTTACTAAGGAAAGCCCAGATTTGATTTGCAGTTCGCCAGCTTTTCTCCTGAGGTCCTTTTTCTGTTCCAGGATCCAGTCCAGGGTATCAAAGTGCACTGTGTTGTCATGTCTCCCCGGTCTTAACCGATCTGTGACAGTTTCCAAGTCTTTCCTTGTTTGTCGTGACCTTGACAGTTTCAAGGTACAGGTGATGTGTTTTTTTAGATTGTCCTTCAATTTGGATTTGTCTGACATCTTTCGTGTGATTGGGCTGGGGTTAAGGGTTTGGGACAGGATATTATAAAGGTGATGTTCTTCTCATTTATCACATCAAGGGTACATGATAGCAATGGAACTTATCACTGGGGATGTTAACCTTGACCACTCAGTTAAGATAGTGTTGGCCATGTTTCTCCACTATGACTCGCCAATTTCCCTCTATCCTAATCTAATCTTTGGAAGTTATTCACTAAGTCTCCACTGGTGGGGGTGTGTGTATGAATTAAGCTCCATTTCTTAGAGCAGGGAATACCTACATATATTATTTGGATTATTTTTGTAAGAAGGATTTGTAAGGAAACTTACTTTGTAAGGAAGATTTTCTCCCCCATTTATTTATTCAATCATTTTTTATATCAGTATAGACTTAGGTATATTTGTTTTATACTGTAGATGATAATCTAATACTATGTTCATTACTTTGTCACTTGGATTATTCCACTGGGAATTATTTCAGGTTGGTGCCTGTGTCCCTTTGACTTATTCCTCCCCCCCTCCGCCCACCCCCCATTTTTTCCTCCCGTGTTTTGCACTTTATGATGCTATGAGATGCTCCAGGCTCATTTCATGTGCTCTCTCTCCTAGCCGTAGAATCAGCCACTTCTCCAGGGAGTCCTGGTTCTTTTTATTTGCTAATGATATTAAAAACCAAGATCAGGGGCCCCTGGGTGGCTCAGTCAGTTAAGCATCTGCCTTTGGCTCAGGTTGTGATCCTGGGGCCCTGGAATCCACTCCCATGTCAGGCTCCCTGCTCGAGGTTGGGGTAGGGGCTGAAAGGTGTCTGCTTCTCCCTCTGCCCCTCCCCCTCATGCGCATGCATGTGCACATGCGCACGCTCTCTCTCTCTCTCTCTTGCAAAAATAAATAAAATCTTTAAAACAAAAACAAAAGCCAAGATCTGGGCACCAGGTGTGGTAATTACTACTGGAGTGCCCCTACTTTTAGGTCCCATCAGTGAACGGAGCTAAGAAATGTATGCATATGTACCAACCAACTAAGGTAGAATACATGTGTTCACGTACTTCTGTATCTATCCATCTCTGCTTATACTCAGCTAAACATGAGAGCATACTGATGTCTCTAATTCCAATCCAGTCCCACAGGGTTCTTTCTACCCCAGCCTTCCTGGTTGTATAACTTTCCTCTCCAACAGTGGGAAGCCTGGCTCACATTATCTCCCATCCATTTACTTATTTGTTCAACCCCAGGATACACACAAAGCAGTTTGGGAGTTGTTAACCCATACTGCCATAATAGGGCTGTTTTTGAGTCTGTGTTCTCTTCCCCTGGGCTATTTGCCTAGTCTGTTATCATTAGCAGTATAATTTGATTATCAAAACCTTGAATATGTCTTTGTGCATGATAAGGAAGACCCCATTATTCTTTTCGACTTAATCATTCACAGACTTTTATTTTTCCATACAAAGTTATCAGGATTTTTTGCGTTACTTAATTTTGACTGAAATGGTAGAGGTTTTATAGCTTGATTTAGGAAGAGTCAACGGATTTACAACGTGAAGACATTCTTCTATAAACTTAATATGGCTCTTCATTCAGTTAGATAGTCTTTCACAGTGTTCTCCTTAACAATGCTGTGCAGTATTTTTTAGTTTAATTCTGAGATAATTCCGTGGTTTTCACCCTCTTTGTGAATGGTGTCTTGTTTTCTACTAGTTTTTTTTTTATAAGAGAATATTTTTATTTATTTTTGTCATTTAAATTCAATTAATTCACATGTAGTGTCTTATTAGTTTCAGAGGTAGAGTTTAGTGATTCATCTACTATATTTTTAAACTAGATATTGCTAAAATAGAGGTGATGACATTGAGGTGGTAATTTGATCTCACTTCTGACAACCTTGTGCAACTCTAGTTAGTGTTTCTGTTGAATTTTCTAAGTAGATGACAGTTTTATCTCTGTTAATTCTTTCATATTTTTTGTTGTTGTTGTTCTTACCTCATCTCATTACCCAAGACCTTTAGTAACAGACAGCAGCACAGATAATGGGCATCCCTGTCTTTTCTATTGTTCTCGGTCACAGTTCAAGTGCACCAACAGTTTTTCTATTACACATGATGGTTGCTGCAGGCTTATTGTACACACAGTCATTATCAAGTTGAGGAAGATTTTTCTATTCCTAGTTTTATGGGGATCTTAAAAATCATAGAGATTTTTTTCAAATGTATTTTTTAAAATATTTTACTTAGTTATTTCAGAGAGAGAGAGAACACGAGTGGGAAGTGGGAGGTAGGGAAAGAGGGAGAGGGAGAAGCAGACTCCTCTATGAGTGGGGAGCCCGACACAGGGCCCAATCTCGGGACCCCAGGATCATGACCTGAGCCAAAGGCAGATGCCTAACCGACTGAGCCACCCAGGCACCCCTTGAATGTTTTTTCCATCTATTGAGATAATAATTGGCTTTTCTGCTTTAATCCATTAATGTAGTAAATGACAGAGATTTGATATTAAGCCATCCTTGTATTTCTTGTTTTTTAAGCACAGGGTTGGTTCAGGTTAGCTAATATTTTATTTATACACATTTATGTCCCTAAGTGAAATAAGCCCATCATTTTCTTACTTTGTATTATCTTTAATTAGTTTTGCATTTAAGTTGTATTAGCCTCATACAAGATGAGGCTTCTCTCTTGTTTTACGGACCAAACTGAGTAAAATAGAGATTATCTGTTTCCTAAAAGATTGCTACCATTTACCTGAAAAATCATCTGTACCTTGAGAAAAATTAGAGTATCACGTGATTTTATTCAATGTCATTTAATTTAATTTAATTCTTTTATTTTTTTATTCATTTTATTTAATATCATTTTCCTTTATTTAATGTCATTTAATTTAGTTTAATTAATTCTATTGAAACTTTCTGGTGCCTTTTGTGCCAATTTTGGTATTTTTGCCCTTTTCCAGAAATATATCTGTTCCTTTTTGTTTTGAAAGTTTTTGAGAATAGTTGTTTATAATTTTTTTATTATTTAAAATCCTGCCATGCGTTTGTTTACTTAACCTAAAAAACAAGAGCAGGGGCACCTGGGTGCCTGGGTGGCTCAGTGGGTTAAAGCCTCTGCCTTCCGCTCAGGTCGTGGTCCCAGGGTCCTGGGATCCAGCCCTGCGTTGGGCTCTCTGCTCAGCGGGGAGCCTGCTTCCTCCTCTCTCTCTCTCTCTGCCTGCCTCTCTGCCTCCTTGTTATCTCTGTCTGTCAAATAAATAAATAAATAGATAGATAAAAATCTTTAAAAAAAAACAAGAAAAACAGCTTTTGGAGTCTGGATATTCTTTAGCTGTTGTTGTTACTGGTTGTTTTTTCATTCTCTTTGTAATCAATTTCCCTCCTTGTTTTTGCTTCTTTTCCCTTCTTATTTCTTTGGCTTGTTTCTGTTCTACCTTTTCCAGTTCTTTTTTTTTTTTTTTTTTTTTTTTTTTTTTTTTTTTTTTTTTTTTTTTTTTTTTTTTTTTTTTTTTTTTTTTTTACTTTTTCCAGTTCTTGATCTGAACATGCATTATTAGCTCATTTGTTTTCAATTGTTCTTGATTTCTGATAAAAGTATTTTATACTTTTAAAAGTATAAATTTCCCTTCTAGCACTATGCCCCACAGACTTTGATATATAAAGTGTTCATTTTGCTACATTCCAAATCTTTCATAACTTCCCATATGCTTCCCAAGGATTACTTAGTAAAAGTTCCCCCCAACGTCCCCAGGCTTATGGGGTTTTAAAAAACCTGGGGATAATAAAACCTCTTATTATCAAGGTTAAATTTTATTGCTTGGTGTTCAGAGGACATGGTCTGTAAATGTTGATTTTTTTTTTTTTAGTTTATTGGGACCTCCTTTTTGGCCTAGAATGTGGTCAATTCTTATGACTTTTATATTATTTCAAAAGAACACATATTCTCTGTAGGTATAAAGTTATATTACTACCTATCAATTTGAATGCATTGTTATTCAAATTTTCTATATTTTCTCACATTTCTGTGTAATAATAAGATGGTAGGCTGGTCTCCATAATATCTTTAAGATTTATCATTTGATATTTTACTGTCTAAATTGGATATGAATTCTGCTACATTTTGCCGTTCAAAGAATAGGGCTGTCAATTCAATAACTTAGTACTTTGAGTGGTCTGGTCTAAGACCCTTGTCACTAACATATTTATTGAGGACGAGACTCTTGTATGTATTGTCCTGATAGAATCAGTGCATCCTTCCTAAATGGATTTGGAAGTATATTTTTAAAAACTGAGTCATATCCTCCAATTATAAAATCTGACATATGGGATAATGGCTGGAGTTCACACGCAATTCACGCACCGTGTTCAGAAGCTCCTCTTGTCCTGGCCCATGCCCTCTTCATTTCCCACCACCCCCGCTCCCATTCCCATTCAATGTCACAAATACTAGAAATTCATTTTGGGGGCTGTGACCTCCAGGTGTCCTCTTTTAAAGTATAAAAATATTTTCACAAGCTGGCTACAAATCGCTATTATTCTCCAACTTCTACTGGTGAATGTGTCAGATTTCTCTGTTTTCTGGTGGCTGGCTAAAGATGCTTTTGCAAGGGAAGAGGTTATGGAGGAAGGATGGGAATGAAGGTGGACTAGCATAGGGAGGGAGCCGCAAAAAGGAATACTACGGAGGGGTGTTTTCCCAGGAGGTGACCTCTGGGAGAGCTGCTGCAGCTGGGTCTTTGGGAAGATGGGGGCAACAGAAAGGTGCTGGGCATGCGGGCATGGGGAAGTAGGCATGCAGAGACTGGACTTAGGAGATTCAAGAAGACAAACTTCATATGTATCAGTTTTTTATCAAGACGAGCCTCACACTTACAGATCATTTATACCACATTGGACAAGAGGGCAACATCTTCTACTTTTCTTCAATTTTGCTTTAGAGAAGAAAAGAAGGCAAATTTTATGCTCCTGTTTTCTTCTCTGCTTTATTGTCATTTCAGTAAGAAGCCCCCAGTGATAAAACCTGGATCATATTAATGTGACGTGTCTATTTGTCAAATAATTCATTTGCAATTAGCTGAAAGGCCCTTGAACATATCACCTTGGGCTCATGGCTGAATTCTTTATTGCTGTTGAACTTGCCAGATGTGTCATGTTCTCAGTGATACTTTAAGTCCCTTGGGGGTAGGTATACTGTGTTACACTTTTTTTTTTCAATCTATTACAGCTGGCTGTATCATGCAAAGCACACAGCAAATATTGGTGGTTATTGGTGTTTTGTTGACTTGAATTGAGAACCTGTAGGTTTACTTATCTTTTCTAGCTTATGGACAAAGTCCTTCACCTGAGTCACAGTGACTGTCTTTGAAAAAATACTTCATTTTGCTCACTGCTAAGCAAGCCGATGATGGAACTGTCTTGGTCTCAGTAAGGGCTGCACCAAAACACTCATCACCAAAGAGAGAAAAACTTGCATTAGAATGAAGAAATTCCATCTCTCTCCTCTCTATGTGAACGCATTAGCAAGCTTTTATTCAGATGAAATGATACAGGGTAAGCCATCTTGATAACTTTTTCTTGTGTACAGCAATGTCTACCTCTCACCTTCTGAGTGTCCGCAGTAAACATGCTTTAATATGAACTTGATAGGGGCTCTGATTCAGTTTCTCCTTTTACCCCTTTCCAGAATTTGAAATTGAACTTCTAAGATTGAAATAGAAGACAACACACACACTCACACACACACCCCAGTTGTGAGTAAGAAGTGTTGTGACTAGAAATGAATTGGTTGGCTGTTAGAGGTTGGATGCTTCCCTTGGCTGGCTAATTCACTACAGTCCAGGGGCCAGTTCACATGGTTGTAGACTCAAAATCCTGCATCCTGAGGCTTTTTGATCCAAGAGACAAACTTTTAGAATAGGCTGACATTAACCAAGACATTTACTTATTCAATAAATATTTATTGAACCTTGTGATGTACCACATCTGTTCTAGGTAGTGAGAGTAGCACACAGAACTTTGTTTTGTGGCTTATAGAGTGTACATTTTAATAAAGGAGCTTGACAAACAAGTGAATATCTAAGACTACCGCTAGTATTAAAGGCAATAAAGGAAAACAGAAGAGGATAAGAAGGGGAGATGTGGATAGGAAGAGCCCACATGAAATGAAAGTATGAGGCATGTGAGGTTCGGGCAGAGTTTCAGGGAAAACAGCAAATGCAAAGACTCCTGAGTGGATACCAGCCTAGTACATCATGAAAACAGTGGTGTTTATCATCAGTAGACTAGAATGTTCTTCGGGGCAAGTAATGCCCTTTCCCTCCATGCAGGCTTTTAATATAGAAAGCCATGTCACTACCTGGAGGTTGTTGGGTAAGCCTGATATCTGAACGAGCGGGGTTAGCTTACTGGTATCAATGATTCACAGCATCGGGCTGGTCTGAAGCATCTAGCCATGTTCCTGAGCCATGCCTCACCAGGCATATCTCTGGATAAGGCTGGACTGGGCAGGGACAACCTTTTTTTTTTTTTTTTTTTTTTTTTTTTTTTAAATTGAGGACAGTAACTGGAGTTAGGATAAACTGGATGAGTGTTTCCAACACTTATTAGCTGGGTAATACTGGCACGTTCCCTCACCCTCTCTAAGTCTTTGTAAAGAGAGACGATGATTTGCCCAAGGTCACACAGGCAGAAACTAAATATAGGGCTTTTGATTGTTTCATCTCTTTCCCTGCTGCCTCTTTGGGTCACCCTGGTTGCACACAAAGTTGGTGGTTGGCAATTAACCACAGAAGAGCACCAGTGCAGACAATTAGAGTTAAGTCTCTCTTTACTGATAAGAGTGTTGCCCTTTACAGCTTGAATTTTGAGCATATCTTTGTCTCTTAATACCGCCACATCAGCTCAAATCTGTCATTCGGACTCCATCTGACCTGCCCACAACACAGGCATTTCCACGGGTGCCCTCACCTTGCCGGGTCTGAGGTTCAGGGTCAACACAGGGTTTTTTCTGTTAGAGACTCTAAATCCCAACAGGCCGCAAGAGGCCACACTAATGGATGTTCATTACACATCTGTTTACAGAACACAGGACGGTATTACCTCAGACTAGGAGACAACCTCACGGAGAATTCCAGGAATCACCAAATCCCTCAATTAATGAGCTGGTTCATGATTTATTTAAACACCTAATCAAGTATTGATGAAATCGTATTAAGAAATGGACCAGTCTGTTTTTACTCATTCATTTAAACCTCTATTTTATCGCAAAGCCATTTAATACGGCTCTCAAGTCATTGACAGCTTACAAAACACAGGACTTTATTTCCCATCAAAGCAGTTTTTCATACACTGCATCACTTTCTCAGCTGGGGCGGGGGGCAGGGGACAGCCCCGGGGACTAGGTAGGGTTGGATCTGCCGGCTCCACTTCAAGGATGGGAACTTGATGTGGAAGCGGCTGTACTGTCCAAGAAGGGTTTTCCAGAAGTTAAGCGTCTCCTCGCACCTGCTTGGCCAGAAGGGTTCACGTCCTCCCATCAATTTGAGGAAGCCTGGGATGGAGGCCATTGTGGGGCCGCATCCCACCAGACAATCCATCTGGTTCGGGCTGTGACACAGGGCGCGGTCCGAGTTAGGGGCGCCCGCACGACCCTCGGCCCGGGTGCGCGAGGGAGGACCTTCCGCCCAAGACTGCCCGGTATCTAGCCAGGGGCATCCACCCTCCCGGCCAACTCGCAGGGCCTCAAATAGGCAAAGCATCCAATCCCACTGCTTGTCAAGCAAGTTTTTCTGCTGGCTGGCAGCGTCAGGGCGCCCTAAGGTCAAGAACTGATCCTCGTGTGCAGCCGCGACTCCCGGGAGCTCGCGTCCTCGGGGAAGGGAGGGCCCCGGGGCTCTACCTGCCGAGAACCCTCGGGAGGGCTGCGGGGGCTGGAGGCCCCTCCTCACCGCGGCCGGGTGGGATTGCCACGTCCTCGGAAGCGAGCCAGCCAGCGGAGACTCCAGAAACAGGAGAGAACTTGGGGCCCAGAGCCCGCGTCACCTCCACCTCCCCTACAGCGAACCTGCTTCCGGATTTCCCCCAGGCCCCGCCTCTTCCCGCCCCAGTACCCGCCCCTTCCCGCCCCAGTACCCGCCCCTTCCGCCAGCCCTGGCCCCTGCATCCCCGCCCCTGACACCGCCCTCCTCGTAAGGCCCGCCTCTTCCGGCGCACGTGTGGAGAGGGACCCGGGTGGGCGCTGTATCGTTTTCCGCGCGTCCTTTGCCGGGTCGCGGTGTGTGTGTGGATCCCGGTGCTCCGTTGCGCTCTCGGCCATGGGGCTCCCCAAGAGGAAGGCCCCGAGCGGCCAGGACGGCGCGGGTCCCCGCTTGGGCGCAGCCAAGCGGGCCCGCTCCGAAGAGCTCACGGGCGTGCGCTTCAAGGCTCAGCTGCGGGACCCGAAGGGCGCCGAGCCGGGTGAGTGCGGGGCCAGCCGGGGCGGGGAGCACGTGCGAGCGAGGCGGGTCCCGGCCGCCGCCCTGTGCCAGGCTCAGCCTTCCCATGTGTAGCTGTTCGGTCCCGAGCCAGAGCCGGGCCTCAAGGGAAAACCGAGGCCGCGGCGCTCGGGCCTCCTGCGTCCCGGGGGGCCGGGGCCGCTGTCAGGCCGCGCGCTGCAGGTACTTCCTTACCCTGGGCTGTCAGGGACGGCCAGAGGGCGGCCTTGCTCGGTTGTGACAGTTCCACGCGACTGCGCGCCTCCCGTGGCCAGGCAGCATCCCTCAACAGGCCCTAAAACTTTTCTTATTGCCGTTGTCAGGGAAGCAAATACTCACCTTTACACAACGGACCGCCCTTAAAACTGCTTTTGCCGAGTCGCAACTGCGGGTCAGCTCGGGGCTGCTCAGTAAGGCAGTTTGCTACTTCTCTGGCCGTCAGCGCTGTTTTCAGTAGCTTTGACCCTCCAACTCTCAGGCTGATCTGATGACACGAAATAAAGCTACTGCCTGAAGCCCCACAAGGACTTGTCAGTCGACCAGGGTTGGACTAGTGACCAAGATGGAGCCAATTCTGCAATTTCGCGTTCTGAAAAGTGTGATGACCCTTCTTCACAGCTTCTTGTAATCCATTAGGAAGTAATGTAGGTTAGGAGGGAATAAAAGTGCAATTGAATATGCCAGTGTGGGGAGACACTGGTACACTCTCAAAATAAAACAGTAAGAGTGTCTCTCGGGTTAAGCTGATGGCCAGAATAGCCCCAGTTAATAACTTGTCTTCCGTACATTTTGCTTTTAAACAGTTGATGTCTGCAACGGGCAGCCAGTGAAGATGATACCTGCTTTAGCTCAGAATTATAATTTCATTCATTTATTTATTCATTATTTACTGGGGGCTGTTATTTGCTAGGTAGAGATAAAATGATGAGTAAAAATTCAGACAGGTGCTTCAGTTATGGAGCATATGAGTAGTGAAGTGGGGAAGATGGATGTCAATCAATAAAATCACATAGGAAGGGGCACCTGGGTGGCTCCGTGGGTTAGGCCCCTGCCTTCAGCTCAGGTTGTGATCTCGGGGTCCTGGGATCAATCCCCTCGTCTGGCTGTCTACTCAGCGGGGAGCCTGCTTGTGATCTCTCTCTCCCTGTCAATAAATAGAATCTTAAAAAAAAAAAAAAAATCACATAGGAAGAGTTCTAAGTACCAGTCCTCCAACCTGGTGTCTTCGGGCCTCAGACCTAATCTGGGAGGTCAAAGAAGTCTCGCCAGAGGAAGTGGCTTTTCAGTGGAGTTGTAGGATGGGGTAGGAACAGGGACCGGAACTTTCATGGCAGAAGAAAGAGCATGCTTAATTATTTAAAAGATTGCATTCATGTACATATTCATGGTTTTGCTCAGAGAGCTCCATGGCCTTCGGTTGCTTGAATAGGTTTCCAAAGGAAATTCAGGCTGAAAGGAGATGGGTACAGAAGAAGTAGTTGGAAGATGGGGCAAAACTGAAGTCAGAGGGTGACAGGTGATGAATCCCTTGAATGAGGCTGTGTTGCATTTGTCTTTGAATCTGGTCTCTATCTTGGATTCTCTTTCCCTGTTGATATGTTCTCATTACTTCCTGTGATGAGATCTCCTCTTGGAAAGATCAGAGAAGAGGAATTGACAGATGTCAGGGTTTTGTTTGCATCCATTGTTATTTTTGTGGTGTTCTTTTCCCAGCTTTATTGAGATATTATTGACATAACTGATGGAAGTTTAAGGTATACAGTGGGCTGCTGACACTTGTATACTATGAAATGATTACCACAATAAGCTTAGTCAACACCTCCATCCTTTCACATAATTACTATTTTTTGTGTGTGTTAACATTCAAGATCTATGCTCTGAATAACTTCTAGTATATGATACAGTACTGTTAATTATAGTCGCCATGCTGTACAGTGGATCCCCAGAACTTACTCATCTTATAGCTGGAAGTTTGTACCCTTTGACTCAGCCCCTGGCAACCACCGTTCTGCTCTCCTTTTCTTTTTCTTTCTTTCTTTCTTTTTTTTTTTTTTAAGATTTTATTTATCAGTTTTAGAGAGGGAGAGAGAACCAGCACAGGGAGGGGCAGAGGGAGAGGGAGAAACACCTAGCTGAGCAAGGAGCCCAGCATGGGGCTTGATCCCAGGACTGCGGGACCATGACCTGAGCTGAAGGCAGACGTTTAACCGACTGAGCCATCTACGTGCCCTTCTGCTGGCTTTTTCTATGAGTTTGGCTCTTTTAGGTTCCCTATATAAGTAGAACATCCAGTATCTGTTTTTCTCTAACTTACTTTGCTCAGTGCTCTCAAAGGTCCATACATGTTGCAAAAGGCAGAATTTCCCCCCTTTTCAGGGTGAATAACATTCCATTGTATGTAGATCTACATATAGATCTAGATATACCACATTTTCTTTATCTCTTCTCTGATTTTACCCCCATGGGGTGGGAGGAGAGCTTCAGGGTTAGATTGGTCAAGACCCAGAGGGTGCCCAGAAGCAGATTGATGGCAGCTTCAGGGAGGATCACTGCATCGAGAAGGGTTGGGTTCTAAAGCAGTTCCTTTGAAAGTTGTTGCCTGTTCCCTCACTGGGGAGAGAAAAGGCCGAATCAGAACCCTCGCTGTCCCTGTCTCCACATTGCTGCTGTGTTCTCCCTCTCAGTAAGTGGCAGTTCCAGTCACCTGGATGCCCCTGCTGGAGGTCCGCCTCTGGCTTGTGATTGTTGCTCAGGAGATGCTCCTTGTTAAATTGGAACGTTACTCTTATTTCAGCCTTGGAAGCGTTTGTCGCTGCAGCCAAGAAGCTACCGCGAGAAGACGTGTATGACGTTGTGGAAGGCTACATCAAGATTTCTGTTGAGTGTGCCGAGATGTTCCAGCTCTTGAGTGGGGAGAAGCGACCTGAGAGTGAAGTAGGCTATTCCTTACCTGGCTTGCTGAAGAGGAGAAAAAGTTCATGCCACTATTGTGTTAAGCTTGAGGGAGAGAGATGTGATAGAAATTTCCAGGACGTTACCAGCTTTCTAGAGAAGACAGTGCTTTGTGCCTGTGCTGTAGGAATACATTCAGTTTTGCACCATGACTTCGTAAAGCGTTTTAGTGGAAAGTGCTCACTTCTTATTGGTGAATGATACCAGGAGGGAAGGATCATAGATTCTTAGTCCAAATGCACTTGGTTTTGACATAGTTTGTTTTTAAGTAATCTCTACCTCCAACATTTGGGGCTCAAACTGGCGGCCCTAAGATCAGGAGTCGCACACTGTATGGACTGAGCGGGTCAAGTACCCCCCCCCCCTTTTTTTTTTTAAGATTTTACTTATTTATTTGAGAGAGGGGCAGTGAGAGAGAGCATGAGCGAGGGGAAAATCAGAGGGAGAAGCAGACTCCCCATGGAGCTGGGAGCCCGATGCGGGACTTGATCCCGGGACTCCGGGATCATGACCTGAGCCGAAGGCAGTCGTCCAACCAACTGAGCCACCCAGGCGTCCCTCAAGTACCCCCTTGATGTGATTTGCTTTAAAAAAGAGGAAATAGATGGAAACTGTGTGTCATGGTTGCAGACACATGCTGAGTTGACTGGTTTTCTGGTTCCAAAGAGGTTCAAAATTCGGGATGCTTATGAAGCTGTTGTGATCTCCGGGTTATTGCCGTAAGGCTATAGAACTGAATATCCCCAAAGCAGTGAGGCCTGGCCACGAGTAGAAATTTTGTCTTTTCATTTCATTTGGCATAATTGTAAGCGAGCAAGTCTCTGTTTAGCTGGACTGTGGGAGCAAGACTGATTCCAGAATCCGGGGTCTTCAGACCCACCTGGTAAGCTGCCACCTTCCCGCCTGTGGCTCAGGATCTGTTGAAGGTTTTAAAGTGTCTGTGGCTAAGACAAGAGGAACATAGGTACTGAGGGAAAAAACAAAGGAGCTGGTTGGTAAGCGTTTTAATTCTGTCTTTGCAGATGCTACTAATATTCCAGGTTTTCGAGGCCATACTATTGCGGACAGCAAGTGACCTTTCCCATTTTCACGTTGTGGGGACCAACATCGTGAAGAAGCTGATGAACAATCACATGAAGCTCATCTGTGAGTCCCTGTATGCCTCGGGCTACAGGTAAGTTGCCCTTCTGTGGCAGGACTAGCCACAGGCCCGGTCTGCGTTCAGCTGTCCTGGAGTGCACTTGACCTTCCCTCCACTCAGAAAGCAGAGCTGAGTGGTTTCTGAGGCCCTCAGGGTGGTGGCTCTGCCCCTGCAGCCCTTGTTGACCAGCCCCTCGCTGTCGCTGACTCCTCCTGTGCGTCCGTCCCCCTCCTACCCTGCTGTGACTGCAGACATTCTTTCCATTGCCCGTCCTTCTGCCCAGTGGTTCTTTGTGGTGATCTCTCGCTCCCTTTCCACTTCAGGACTTCGCGGTGAGCAAGCGTCGTCTCCAGGAGTCCTTGTTTCATCACCTCCCCCGTCCACTGTCCCTTTCCGCCCGCTGTTTTGTGGACAGAAGTATCTGTTTGTAGGTCTGTTTGTGCAGCTGGACATTTGACATAATACTCCATGTCCGTCCATTGACTGACTGTTTCTGTCCACTCAAATGCAAGGTGTGCGCAGGTGGGGGCCTTGACTGTTCTAAAAGGTGCAGTTTTCCACCACCTAGAATAGTGCCTGGAGTGCCGGTGGGTGCTCAGTAAACCACGGATGCCAGGTAGCCTGGAATGGAAAGGCCGCTGAGAGCTTGCTGTTGGAGCTGCATGCTGCGGAGAAGTCTTCCCCTGCACCCTTCCTTTGCGGGGGATGAGCTGCAGGGCGCCCGGTTACAGGACGATTTACTGCAGGGAGAAACTGCCATCTTCTTTGTATCATATTTTGTATTCTTGGATCCTTGTCAGACCAGTTTTTTTTTTTTTTTTTTAAAGATTTTATTTATTTGACAGAGATCACAAGTAGGCAGAGAAGCAGGCAGAGAGAGAGCGAAGAGGAAGCAGGCTCCCTGCTGAGCAGAGAGCCCAATGCGGGGCTGGATCCCAGAACCCTGGGATCATGACCTGAGCCGAAGGCAGAGGCTTTAACCCACTGAGCTACCCAGGCGCCCCTGTCAGACCAGTTTTTAAGCTTTATTTGGAGATTTTGTTAAATCGTTTTTGTTTTTGTTTTTGTTTTTTTAAAGCACGTCTGCATGTCTCTTTCCTTCCTTTTTCTGGCTTGGGCATGGCAGACCACACAACCGGGAGCACAGCTGACTTTGTGCTTCTGCTGTCCCTAATATGCCTGATTTTCCTTGTCCCTCTTCAGGATGGCCCGAGCCTGTCTAAACCTGATGGCTGCCATGGTGACCCAAGGTCCCGAGGCTGCCAGGGACGTCTGCAGCCATTTTGATTTGAATAAAAAGACCTTATACACCCTGGCGTCCAAGAGGGATTCCAAGGTGAGGAGCTCCGAGCATCTCGTGCCTCCCATGTATTTCCTTTTCCCTTTGGAGGGTCACAGTGGTTTGTTTGTCGTCCTTTCTCTGGCCTTGGTCCCCACGTGGGTGGAGTAGGAGGCCAGTGTGTGCAGAAATGTATGGCAGAGCCTAAATGACGGGGACATCTGAGGACAGTGTCTCTGGGGGCTCAGCCTTGCGGTGCTTGGCCTGTGAGCGTCTTCATGGAGTAAAGGAAATCATCTCTATGTGCCTTGTGGTGTGGACCCTGTGGGGCGTCCCAGTCCTGTTCCTATTCTGTCCACTTCGGAGAAATCCCTTGGAAGTTTAAACCAGTGACATCATCCAAGAGGACATTTGTGACTTTTTAATGTTTCCTGCGTCTCCCGTCAATAAGTCTGATGACTGGGTGCTGGATTTTTGCCAAAGAGAATGGAAGTGGGAATGGTTTTCAGGAGAGCCGTTAACAAAAGAAGTTTCTGGGTAGCTCTAGAAGTTCCACTGGGGTTTAGAAAGTTCTTGAGGAGCAAGCACAAGTTTAAGGACTCGGAAGCTGGAGAGAGGGGCCGCGTGCCGGCTGCAGGTTGTTTCAGGTCTCGTTGCTGGCACGGCCGTGCGGGGAACAGCCGGGCCCCCTTTCCCACCCCCCCTTCCCGAGCACAGCCCGCCGACCGACAGCCAGCCTGTCTGCTGAGGTGGAGCAGCCCGCTAGTGTAATTTACTCCCGCGCCCTGTCCTCTCACTCTTCAGGAAGTTAGTAAGTTTCCACACTGCCAGGTACTAGACTGGAAGTTAATAACTTCCAGTAACGCGAGGTGACTTCCCTGGCTCTGTGAGGCTGTGGAGGCCCGGAGTTCAGGGTTTTCCTGGCACAACAAATAAGGTGTTCTTCTGAGGAAAAAATTCCAGGTCTCAGTGTCTCATGGATACTCGTCTTTATTATCAGGAGTTGTTTACACGCTATGGATGTGTCAACAGATTCCGCTCATTGAGGAATGGCTGCTGACAGTTAAATGTGTGCCTGATAAAAAGAATTGGCGTGCTGTTTGCACACTAGGGCAGATGTCATGGGTCTTTGGTCTCACTTGGCAGTCGGCCTGCCAGTACTTATCCATCAGATTCCCCTCCCACTTCCACCCCATCTCTCTTGACCTCAGCCAGCTCAGCCCTGGAAGTAAGATGTGTCAGGACCCCGACCACCCACAGAGACACAACGAGGGAAGGAGCGCCGGCTGCAGGCTCTGCGGCCCCGCTTCACCGCAGGGTCCTCTTAGCAAGTTATATTCTACGTCTCCTTGGTCTGTAAAATGGGAATTATTGTCAGGACGAAAGCATTTTTACTTTAGGGTGTACGTTAAGTATTTTGTTGTGGGGATGATTTTTAGACATTAATTTTTTTGTTCCCACATGAGTGTTAGGGACATTAAAAAATAGCACAGAGAACCCCCCATGTACCCGTCCTCCAGCTGCAGACACAGTCACCTCTGGCATGTTTTGGTTTGCTTGGGGGGGCAGTCGAGGCAGTCAAATAGAGTGGATCCACACGAGAACCGTATTCCCTCATGCATGTTTCAGTGTGGGCCTCTAACAGAAAGCGACCTTTAAAACACAAAACCACCGTACCATCCCCGTACCGGATACCGTTCATGACTGTTAATATCACCAAATGCCCGTCTCGGTCTCAGTTTTTCCCCCACTCTCTGTCTTTAGACTTCGTTCAAATCGGGATCCGAACAAGGGCTACATATTGTGTTTCGTGGGTTTGTTTCTTACATTTTCTTCATGTCATTGAGTTTTCTGTCCCTGCTCCCCCCAGCTTTTTTTTCCATTCCGTTTAGTTTTTGAAGAAGCTGATGGATATCTAGATCTTTTTTTTAATAAGTGTGTTTTAACATTTTAGAGGGAATCATTAAAGCCTCAAGAAGAGAGAGGATTATGGTTCTTTTTTCATGCAGCCAAAGAAAGCACTGTTCATACCGTTTGCCAAAGAGCAGTTTTACCAAATATGTTTTGGTCTATTTTAGACCGTTGTTTTGCAGAACAAGCCATAAAGAGTTCAGGATGCTTTCTTCCTAGGATAATAGCACTGTGAAGTCATGGGGTAGGAATGAGGAGTAGGCGTGTGACCCTCTTGCCTTTGATGGAGCTTGCTAGAGATGGAGGGTGGAGGCCCATGGGACAGTGAGGGGCTGTCTGGCCCGGGGGCGGGGGGGGAGGGTGGCCGTGGCTGCTTGGAGTGCGGCGGGTGCTCTGTCTTGAGGTCTTGGTTTATTCACAGTGTCAGGAACCTGAAATTTGGGGTTGGCTGGGATATGCAAGATGGATACCGGAGGTGAGGACTATGTTTCATGTCAGTTCAAAATTCATTGCTGGGGGGACCCTCAAGGGCATCTAGCCCCAACTGCTATGTACAGGCAGGATGGAAAGATCTCGAATGGCACATATCTGGGACCTGCATTCCAGAGCCCTGACTTCCAGTACTTAAGTGGACAGAAAAAAAACAAAAACAAACAAACCCCAAAACTTGTGGAACCTTTCTAACTAGCTAGCAAAGCACAGAACCTAATTTAATCTTAGTGGCAAGTTTTGGCATCTCACCATTCTTTCGAAACACGAGGCAAAGGTAGATGAGGACAGCAGGTTAACTGCTCGAATTAGTTAACCTGTTTCTTTCAAGGAGGTGACATCTGGATAGCATGGGAGCAGTGGTTACTTTAAGCTTCTGAAAGACAGGGACAATATCTTAGTCATCTTTGTGTCCTCTCTGGGCCTGAGATTTTGGCATCTTGAATATAATTGGTGTTTGAACAACATTGTATTGGTGGGTTTTGAGGGCTTTGAAACGCTGCTGGTATTCTGAGGAAGTGCAGCTCATTTTCAAGACTTTAGTGACCATTGTACTCAAACTCCGTATTGTGAGGAGGTCCACAGGGGAAGTCCCCAGAATGGGGAGGGTGGTTTTGAGCTCTTAGTATATTTGGAACAAACCAGCATCGGTCTGATGGGCCTTGCTGAAATACTGTGGGGCGTGGACAGAGGTAGAGACCCATGAGTACAGTCAGTGTGCGAGGCCTCCATCCGCATGTGGCAGAGTGTGGGTCCGATGGCCTTTCTCTTCTCCCTGAAAAACATACATCTGACAAAATGAGAGAGAATTAATTAAATACTTACGTAGAGGCCTAAGTGGTTTCAAGTGTGGTCCTTACATCTTGACAACAAGCGAAATGTAAATGGCCTGGAAGCTCCGAGAAAGAAGAAAGCACTTCTCTATAGTCCAACGTAAAGTCGGGCGTGAAGCAGTGTGTTTGTACAGTTGTTTCATACTTTGTGATTCTAGTGCATACTCACTTTGTAGCTGTGGGACCTTGAATGAGTTTTTAAAACCTCTGTTTCCTCATCTGTGAAATGGGTGTAGAAGGCATCTCTACCTCAAGCTGTTATAAGGAGTAAGTGAAGTCACAGATGTGCAGCCTTTAATTCGGTATCTGACGTATAGTAAGTGCTCAGTAAATGGCATTGGTCTCCTCCTCCTCTCCACCACCACTACACTGCACTACTAAACGGGATGGAACGATCTCGAAGGCAGACTTCTTAATCTTTTCTAGGCATCCAGGGCAGTCATTCTCCGTGGTATTAACTTATTTCTTGGCAGCAAATTAAGGTAGCTTTGAAATGACTAAAGTGGGGAGGAGAGTACCGTTGAAGCAGTGGAGGACCCCAGTGTCTGAGCTGGTGCTGGTACCACGGATGAGCAGTGCGCGGGACCGGCCAGCAGCGTGGGAAACGGATGATGAGACACAGTGCGTCTTAAAATTACTGGGAGGGAAAGTCGATCGGATGGCCCCTGCCACTTCCCTTGAAGTGTTGGGAAGTGGTGATGGCTGGTGGGCCCTCCTTAAGGATGCCCGCTGTCCTGGGTCACGGCTGCATCCTGAGGGACCCTGTGGATGGCCGTCCCAGGAAGGCCACACTGGGTTTGTATTACGGCAGCATCTGGACTTTGGTGTCTGGTGTGGTGTCTGGCCTGATAAAACCCAGACATCACCTCCTCGGCGTCAGCAAAAGCAGTACTGATCTTTCCATTGGCTCTGGATTTTCAAAAATGTGTGTATGATTTCACTGGCAAGTGAAGTCGGTGGGATGTAGATGGGCTGAGAATCTTCTGCTCTGTACCAAAGTGGTCCATAAACCACAAGTGGTCATGTATGTCGGTGGGGGGGCGGGGAACACAACTGTACTTAACCATACTTCTGTGTTTATTAAGCAGTGAGCCATTATGCTGTTGCTTTTAAGCATAGTGGATGAAAATCGGTATTTTTCAGATAGACATCTCAGTAATTTTTTTTCTATACTTTTGGCCCATTTCTTGACGTTTATCTTTTTTGAGAGAGGGAGAAGGGGGAGGAGCAGAGGGGGAGAGAGAGAGAATCTTAAGCAGCCTCCACGCCCGGGGGGAACCCAGTGGAGGGCTCCATCTCACGACCCTGAGATTGGGACCTGAGCCCAGATCAAGAGTCCGATGCTTAACCCACTGAGCCACCCAGGCGCTCCATACTTTTGTATTTAGAAACTGCTTGAAAGAGCAGGAAAAGTAGATCAGAAGGTGGAGGGAAAAGAGCAAAAAAAATAAATAAATAACCCCATATTCCCACAGAGAGATGACTGCTGGTTTTTACAATTTTATTTATTTATTTGAGAGAGAGTGTGTGTGAGCACACAGAGGGAGAGGGAGAAGCAGACTCCCCTCTGAGCAGGGAGCCTGATGTGGGACTCGATCCCAGGACTCCGGGATCATGACCCAAGCTGAAAGCAGACTCTTAACCGACTGGGCCACCCAGGCACCCAGATGACTCCTGGTTTTAGACTCTGAGCCTTTTGATGGCACAAGCCTGGAGGCCTCTCTGCCACGGGGATGGGAAGGGTGCGCAAGTCCCTATGTCCGGGGGGATGGTGTGTGGATACACAAGTGACTGGCGGTCTCCTTCGCCCTCCAGGGTGTGCACGATGTCCGGTTGGCCTACATTCAGTTCGCTCTTTCCTTTCTCATCGCCGGCGACGACAGCACCATAGTGCAAGTGCTGGAGTTGAAAGGTATGTGCGCCTCTTTGTCTCACAGCAAAGCCTGATTGGGACTGGTTTTGGAAAGTCTCCCGCAGAGCATTTTTCCCAGGTTGAAAAGCCCAGGTTGCGGCTTTTGCAGTCGCTGTGCGCACGAGGATGAAGGGTGCGTGTGCGACGAAGCTTCGGTCAGTGCGGTTCCGAGGTGGCCGAGAGATTCCTGCTCTGCTCTCTGGAATGCTGAGCGACGTCCTAACGAAGGAGGGATGCAGGCTTCAGAGACTCCCACACATGAAGGAGGCTTTCCGGCTCCAGACCCTGCATAGATCCGTACCCTGGCTGCCTGGCTTTCTTTAGTAACTGGGTTTGAAGAACTAAAGGTTAATGACTTCAGTAGCTTTGCCATGTGTTACCAGAACATCGCTAGTAGAGCTAAAGAGTTCCAGCTGGGCCGCTTTCTGGTGGCCGTCCCCCTAGAGCCAGGCTGTTAGTGCCACTTGCATTTTATCCAGAGCTTCTGTAAGACAAAGCGGCAGCCCTAGACCACAGTTAGCAAGCACATGGCCGTCGTTCCGCATGATCCCCCAGAATCGAGTCCTGTCTGCAGGTGGGGAGCTGTCCCTGCGGAGCTCTGGGAGTTGTTGGAGGAACGGCGTGATCCCTCTGGCCCTGCGTGGTCAGATCTCCAGCCCTTCCCTCACCTCCCCCAGGGTAGGAGACCTGAGCTCTCTCTGGGTGACTGCCAGGGACCATGTAAGAATAGGGTGTGGGTGCTGGTCACTTTCTATGTCGTCAGTCCTGATAGGTGTGGGGAGCCGCATTGCCCTGGGGAAGCAGCCCCGTGGATGAGTCGCCTTTCCTGCTTGTGGCCGGCTCCTGCCAGGGCTCAAAGTTCTGCAGAATTCCCCTGAGGTCTCCCTGCCCTCTAGCCTTAAAGGACGGTGATTTGGGGTTGTTCCCGGACTCTGCTAACGGGGCAGGGATGCACTTCAGTGCATGTTTGGGTGATACACTCTGGCCAAAGGCATCAGAACTTTAAAAGTTTCGATCAGCCATTTCATGTCTAGTCATTTATCCTTAGGGAAGGATTAAGGAGGCAAGTAGAGGTTTTCTTAGGGGCTGTTTTCTTTTTCTTTTTTTTTTTTTTTTAAAGATTTTATTTATTTATTTGTCAGAGAGAGAGAGAGAGAGAGAACAAGCACAGGCAGACAGACTGGCAGGCAGAGGCAGAGGGAGAAGCAGGCTCCCTGCCGAGCAAGAAGCCCGATGTAGGACTCGATCCCAGGACGCTGGGATCATGACCTGAGCTGAAGGCAGCCGCTTAACCAACTGAGCCACCCAGGCGTCCCAGGGGCTGTTTTCTCATGTTAGCTGAAACTTGGACTTCTAACTGTCCACCAGCAAAGGACTGAGTGTGCAAGCTGAGGACTAGTCCTGAGGTGAAAGCAGCAGTTAAAACGGGGGTAGAAATACGCTTCCTGACGCCAGCCTTTAAACAGTATGTGATTGGGTATAAACTCAGTTGTGAAAATGTCAAGTATCCCGTTTTAATAAAAACATGAATGCAACAGAACAGGGATCTAGCAGAAGGTTAACAGTTAACTAGTAGCCCAGATGTTAACAGAGGTAACCTCAGGGTAGCGGAGTGATGGTTCCTTGCAGATTTCATTCCTTTGGTTTGTCTGGCATTTTCCAGTTTTTCTTCTTTTGAGAATGACTTTGCTTTTGTAGAAAGTCGGTGTGCCCACTGAGCACCAGTGGGACAAGGGAAATTATAGCTGCTTGGATGTTCTGCCCGCTGTCACCAGCATGTTGGCGCTTGGCGTCCGGCTGTGGTGGCTGAGTCCTTGGGGATCCAGAAGAAAAGAAAGCAAACAGATCATCCCGAATTCTGCCCCCAGTCGATAAAATGGTGACAGTCATTTAAAATACAGCTGATTAAGTCTAAGCAAAGGGAGACATTTAACACAATTGTGATCATACCATACACTCAAATAGTTCATACAGAATTAATTTTATTTAACTTAATGTGAGAAAAGGAAAGTAAAAGGAAAGAACTTCTGAACTTTTTTAATGATTCTATCATTGTTTTACCTACAGATACTAATTACCTATGTCATGAAGTGGTTATCCTACTGTGAACTTGTATAATTGAAAAAAATCACAAAACCTTAAAAAAAAAAGGGAAGAAAATAGCATGTGTGCTGTACTATTTTAAGAAGTAATGTTCTTGCATCTGTTCTCATGTTCAAAATATTTTTGAGTTTAATGCATTGAACCTTTTACTTGCAGAATTTATTCCTTGCATTTTTAGCTCAGGCATCAAGGAAGACAGGATTTCTACTATCAATATTTTGTTATCCACGCTGAAAACAAAGGTACGACGTGTTTTTACTCTGTGTTCCTGTTGTTGGTCTTCTCCTGTATTTGGCAGGACCCTAGAGCTGTAACGGCTTAGAACACGGGGTTGTTGTATAGGTGGAATGGAAGACTGTTTCTTAAGGCTGCCGTATCAACCCATCAGGAGAAAACCTGTTGCTCACTATTTCACGGGAAGCCGCTGGATTAATTGTGAGCTGTAAATTATAGCTGTTCTTCATATACACACCTACCAAAATGTCATTTTGAATTACTTTGCACATTCTGCCGCTTACAAGCATCTTGTAGGAATTTTAAAACCAGCTGAATTGCTGTCTTCAATACAGAAGCAACTTAAATGCTCATTTAGAAAAACTCTATGATCCTCCCAACAGAAAAAGTTGTGAAAACCACGAACTGGCAGTCCACAGAAAAATAGCTAATTGACATAGTATTTTTAAATCTGTGGTTCTCAGCTGGGAGTGATTTTGTGACACCACCCTCCCCACCTCCCCAGCCGTAGGACATTTGGAAGGGTCTGGAAACATTTTGGGTCGTCATGGCTGGAGAAGTCCAGGGGCATCTAGTGGGTGGAGGCCAGGGATGCCGCTCAGCCTCCTACAGTGCACAAGACAGTCCCCTACACCATTTATTAGGGCCAAAACATCATTAGTGCTGAGGTTGAGAAAACAGGAGATACGGGTTTTTTTCACCTATCAAGTTAGCTTTGAGATTCAGTGCTAGCAGAGATGCTTTGAATCAGGTACTCTCCTGGAGGAAGTGTTAGAGCAGGTCTGGTCATATGCATCAGAGGTCTTAAAAATGTTCCCAGGGGCGCTTGGCTGGCTCGGTGAGTTGAGGCCTCTGCCTTTGGCTCAGGTCATGGTTCCAGGGTCCTGGGATCGAGCCCCCCATCGGGCTCTCTGCTCAGCAGGGAGCCTGCTTCCCTTCCTCCCTCTGCCTGCCTCTGCCTCCTTATCATCTCTGTCTGTCGAATAAATAAATAAAATCTTAAAAAAAAATGTTCCCAGACTTGAGGGTGGTAGGGGGTTCCCTGAGAACCACCCAGGAAGCAAATGTGAAACACATACACCCGGGCCACATCCCCAGAGGTTCTGGGAGTGGGTGTGGGGGAGAGCTGAAAACTGGTGCCCCATTTCCAAGCCTGTGATCAGGGATGCTGGGAAGACTGTCCAAAGATGCTGATGACAGCCAGAGTAGCAACAGCCTAATGGTCCCCACCCCGGGGAATGATGGAATTAGGGTCACTCACGGGCTAGAGTGATATTCAGCCCTCCAAAGTGAGGTTCTAAAGGAGTCTTTAATAATGCGGGCAAAGCTCATGCTATATAAGTAAAAGTAGGCAGAAAACTATAAGTATAGTCTCAAAGAGGCAAAAAACCTAAACCAAACAGTATGTATGCATGTGTATTACATGTTGCAGGGCGGGGGGGTAGGCACGGAAAGGAGATGAACCACGATGCCGACTGTATGCAGCCTAGCATGGTTCGAAGGTTGTTGAATTTGTTTTTCATGTTTTTCCTTTTTTTTTTTGGTCACACATTTTGCCATAGGCCTACATGATTTTTGTAGTGATGAGGCATAAGGAACACTCTTAAAAATCCAATTCCTTGGGCACCTGGGTGGCTCAGTGGGTTAAGCCTCCGCCTTCGGCTCAGGTCATGATCTCCGGGTCCTGGGATTGAGCCCCGCATCGGGCTCTCTGCTCAGCAGGGAGCCTGCTTCCCCTCTCTCTCTCTGCCTGCCTCTCTGCCTACCTGTGATCTCTCTTCTCTCTCTCTGTCAAATAAAGAAATAAAATCTTAAAAAAAAAAAATCGAATTCCTTGAAATTGATTGGTTTTATTGTTTTCAGGTAGTTCACAATAAAAATATCACCAAAACCCAGAAGGTGCGATTCTTTACCGGGCAGTTCCTGAACCACATAGCAGCTCTCTACAGCTGGAACGGGATTGTGGACGTGAGCCTGGAGAACGTCAAGGTACTGTCCTGTTGGGTTTTAGTTGACCTCGTCGTTAGCGTGTGGGCCTCACAGCTGGCGGCCGAGGACTCTGCCGCCTTAAAGAAAAAGGCCTCTCGTCTGATGTGTTTCTCTTGGCTTGTTGTTCTGTTAATTCTCCACTTAGATGAAATATGATCTTTTAAGTTTTATTTTTTTTACAGGAATGTTTTTTCAAATCTCGGAGGTATTATGATGCTAGATTTTTTTTTTTTTCCCCCTTAAAGAAGAAACTCTTACTCCCTTTAGTTGAGTGACATGCTGGTCTTACTCCTTGCAGGGCTTGTCCAGTACCTGTTTGGTGTTGATCTAGGCTCTCCTGTCATTGGCATCCTCTTTTCCTTCTTTCCCTACCAGCTTTTGGAATTTCAAGGCCTATCGGTTTCACTTCAGGATCCTGAGTGTCTAGGAAAACCCCAATTTCCTCACCTCGTGACACGTGTCATTTCTTTTGTAATAGTTACTCAAGCGTTGAATTAGACCAGTTGATCTCAAGTTGACCCGAGGCCCATGTACCCTTTTAATCTTCCTCATTTCAGTTTTCCTCAGGGTGTTTCTGAACGTGCATTTGGCCAGAGTGGTGAGCGCTCAGACTTCCTGTGAACTGTAGAGTAATTTACCTCTCAAGAGCCCTGTGTTTTACCTCCTTTTCTCTCTCTGACTTGCCCACGTCCTCTTGTTTTGAACATGTTTTGTATGTATGTATGCTCTGTGACCAGGAAGCCTCGGAGGCTTCATAAAAACACTCCCAAATGTGGAATTTTATTCAAAAGAGCAAGAGAAATTAAGTCATTCTTAAGCTCGTTTAAAAATACAGGTTTAAACTTGCCTCTTAAGAGTATTTTTTAAACTTTTTTTTTCCCCTTAATGGTTCTCCTTTATAGGTGAGGACATTCAAATTCAGGTTTGGGGAGCCAGTCCTGTGCAGTCAAAAATCCGTGTACGACCTCTGACTCCCCCCAAAAACTTAACTGCTAATAGCCTACTGTTGACTGACAGCCTTACCCATACCATAAACAGTGGATCCACACATATTTTGTATGTTGTGTATTGTATACTGTATTGTTATGCTAGAGTAAGCTGGAGAAAAGTAAATATTAGGGAAATCACAAGAGAAAATACATTTATAGTGCTGTGCTGTACTTGAGGCCAGCAGTCCACAGAAGCAGAACTGTGCAGTTCGAACCTGTGTTGTTCAAAGGTCAACCGCATTTATTCCTTCCTCGTCCCCAGTATCACAGCACACAAGCAAAGAGAAGCTTAAAAAAATGCTTTTGTAACTGAAGTATATGGTGTAAAGAGAGACTCTTTAATAACAGGGGCCGATGCTGGCCTGCCCTGCTCTCGCCAAGCCATCGGGGAGCTCAGCTGTGCCGTGCGCAGTTTGCTCCTGTGTGCGGGCTGGCGGGGGGTGGGGGTCATCGCTGTCCTCCCAGACGCGTGGGGCAGCTGTAAAGACGGAATGAGAACCCGCATTGCCAAGTGCTTGGAAATAATAAGAAATGACATGAAATGTCCGGTCATCTGTGCTTTCTTGTTCCAGCAACTCCCTGTTTGTCCAACTTGAAAAGGAAATATTTTCTTTTTCAGTTTATTTAGAACAAAAACAGTTCATCCATTTTTTTCAATCCCCACCCCCACCCCCCACCTCTGGCAACCGCCAGTCTGTTCTCTGTATGAGCTCGTTTGCTTTTTTCTTTAATTTCTTGTTTATTTAATTTATTATTTCTTTCTAGAGTCCTTGTATTAAGAGGTTTTTTTTTTTTTAAATCTTGATTAGTGTTTGAATGATACCAAGTGTTGAAAATGTTAGCTCTAAGTCATCGTCAGGTGTGTGGGATTGTCCAGTTTTTTACTCTGTAGTTGTTACCGAGGCTTATGAACTTGAGCTTGTCATTGAATTTTTAAAAAAAAAACCCTTGCAGGCTTCTGCTGAGGATGCGGGGAAAACCATGGTGAGGGAGCTTGTTCACTCCTTCCTGATGGATCTGTGCTGTTCTCTCAAGCACGGGATTAATTTTTATGACGCGTCTCTAGGCACCCTCGGCAGGTAAGGCGGGGCCCTGGTGAACCCCGAGTGCGTGTCCCTTAGCGGTCGTCGCGTTCATCCGTGACTCCCCTGGGGAAGTCTGTGGAGTGACGGGATGGTGGTGGCTTACAACTGAGGAGCTCCTCTCAGGGATGAACATTTGGAGACCCAGAAAGTGGCTGCTCTATACGTGCCCTTGGGGCACAGGCTCAAGGTAGCTGTTGACTTGGACACCGACTAGGGCTGTCTCACCCAGCGAGGGGCTGTGGGATTTGCTCAACACTGTGGCGTTGGCAGGGTCTGAGGGTAAGTCTTAACGGCCGCCTCCCCAGAGAGGGTGGGCCACTCTGCAGGCCTCAGCGTGGTCCTGAGGTGGTAGCCACCGTTACCCCATTTTAGCGGGTAAGGGCAATGGGCACAGAGCGGTCGGGTCATTCAGCTTGTGAGTGGCAGAGTTCAGATTTAAACCCAGGGAATCTGGTTCCAAGCCCATCCTCGTTACAGCAAAATAGTCCTTCCTCTCCTCAGAAACAGCGGCTAGTGAGCAAGGTTTTCACAATTTGGTTTTTTACACTTTGTTTCATGTTGCACGATGATGGTGACATTTCATCGGTGAGGAAATGAAGTCCACAGCTGGTGGTTAGATTATGTCCTTTTAGACTTTCTCTTTTAGTCTCACTATAATACGTATCTGTTGCTAGTTTTTAATAACCAAAATAGCCTACTGTTGGATTTATTAACCTGCTTTTTTCCCATTGACAGTAAAAGTATTGGCTATGTTTTCTGGTCATTGTGAATAGCCTTGTTTTTTTCTTTTAATCTCTGTAACGTTTCATTATAAAGTTACAGATGGCTTGGTTTAGTTTCACCCAGGCAAGACATGACTGATTTCTTCAGAGTAGGATAATACGGTGAAAATTTTCCTCTCTCCTTGTGACTTGTTTTGATTCTGAGGTTATTATGAATTAACTTGCCACATCATTTTTTTTCTTTTAATCTCACTTTATGATAGTGTACCTTTTCTCTCATCAGCAAAAATCCGCTCACTTGCCTGCTAAAAGTTAACAACAGATAACACGATGCCTCAAACACATGTGTTTCTCCCCTTAAGTAGGACCCATAAAATAGACCGTCATTTGATGAGCATATATGAGTCAGCTTGTGGGATGTGGGTCCGTTCAAATAAGTTAAGGTTTATGTCAGTTCTTTGAAGCCAGGGGCCAAAGCAAATGTTTGCCCTCAGCGGAGAGGAAGGGAATTCTGTTTGTGGGGACGTGGATGGAAAGGATGAAGTGTGTGGTCCTGCAGTAGTTGCTAAGGCTCATGCCCTCACTCCAGTCAGGGCTCCGTGCACGTGTCGCCACCTCCGAGAGGCCTTCCCTGGCAGCCCTTTAAATTGCCTTTCCACGGTCACTGTCCTTCTGCCCGCTCTTGCTTTCGACGGTGACGTCCCACCACCTTGCATTTATTTATTTACTTGTTCGTCACCCAAAAGATGAGCAGCAGTGAGAACAAGAGGCTGGTCTGTCCAGGACAGTGCCCGGCACACAGTGGGTGTTTGGAATTCTAGCGTAAGCGGGGCTTAGTAAACTTCTCTAAGGGGAAGATGGGAAAAATAGTAAGTATTTAGGCTTAGTGTGCCATTCAGTCTGCATCGTCACCGCTCAGCTGTGCCATCAGAGTACCCGTGCGGCTGTGGACATAAATGGGTATAACTGTTCCAATAAAGTTTTATTTGTAAAGACAGAGGGTGGGCCATTGTTTGCCAGCCCCTGGCATGGAGGTTAAGAGAACAGATTCTGGAGTTAGCTCTGAGACCTCCACAGTACTTCTCGCCGCCTCTGTTGCCTCATCTGTAAAATGGAAACAAAACTGGCATCCACCTCATAGGGAGGTAGAGTATGGTAACTGCCAGGAGCGGTGGCCGGCACGGGTTGCACGCTGTGTAAGTAGCAGTGTCTTCATTCGATGACATTGTTGACTGAAATAACGTGGATGTGTTTAGTATTTGTCGTGCACTTTGTAGATTTAGTGTTGTGTTCATTTGACAGCACAAACTGTTTATGAAATTTTCATATTAAGAACTTCACTTTTTTTTTTTTAAGATTTTATTTATCAGAGAGAGAGAGAGAGCGCGCATGCACAGGCATGAGCAGGGGCAGGGAGAGGGGCAGAGGGAGAATCAGGCTCCCCGCCGAGCAGGGAGCCCAATGCAGGACTCGATCCCAGGACCCTGGGATCAAGACCTGAGCTGAAGGCAGACGTATAACCGACCGAGCCACCCAGGTGCCATAAGAATTTTGAGCTTTTTGAAAGATAGGTTTCTGATCAAAATTATACTCTGATTCAATTTTTGAAAAATTTTTTATTATATGTAAAGCAGCATATTTTATCTTAGTTTTGGTTTATAAGGGAGTACAGAACAATGAGGATCCTAGAAGCTATCAACGTGGCATGCTTTATGGTAAATTCTCAGATTTTCTGGATTTTATGACTTCCCAGGGGAAGTTTTGATGTCCATGGGTTTTCCTGATTCTTCTTTTTATGATTTTATACTTTTGAAAACTGCCTACTTTGGGACAAGTTTTTAATATTTTTATACAGTAGATTTTTTTTCCTGTATTCTTGCACCTGCTACGTAAAAGCATAGGAATTTGAAATAAGTTAGAAACAGGTGGCAGAAAATCTGTGGAAAAACCTTGTGCCATTTTGTCTTGTTTTAGAAACAATTTTGTGGCACTGTGGACTTGGGGCAGCTCATGAGCACTTCATGTAAAAAAAACTTTTCAAAAGAAAACACATCCTCTGTATTTTTTATACTTCATACTCCCAGGTATATTAATTTGCCTACGTGCTTTTTCATGTGCCGTTGGAGGAAAGAGGTCAGTAAAACTTCATAGGGAAATTCTGGTAGTATAGAGCCTCCCTGCGGGTCTAGCCCTCTCTTTACACTGGCCTTGATGCCTGGGCAGACTGGTGGGTGGGTGGGGTAGAGAGAGAGGGCATTTCTTCCTCCTCCTGAAAGTCAGATGGAACTCTGGGGAGGGAAGGAGAGGCCAGCAGGACAAAGTGGAGACTTTCTGAGCCACTCAGCAATAGAGGAGTGAAATTCCAGCCCTTTGTTGGAGAGCGAGCGCCCCCCAGGCCGTGAAAACCTTGTGTCTCGAGGGCGAGTCACAGGTGCAATTTGCCCGTCACTTGAGTTACAGCTGTGTTTCCCGAGGGCGCTTTTGAGGAGCTGCGTTACCACCCCGAGCTCTCGGTACGCCCTGTGAAAGTTCCCTGCAGACCCTCCTCTCCTGTCCTTCTCCGACAGAGGCGGGAACCTGACCCTCCTGCACTTCCTGCTGGGTCTGAAGACCGCAGCGGACGACGAGCTGGTGGCCGAGCTCGTGGTGGGCATCCTCAGGGTGTGCCCGGACTTGCTGAACAAGTACTTCAAGGAGGTCACGTTTTCCTTTCTCCCGAGAGCGAAGTCCACGTGGTCAAATAACATCAAACTACTGAGCAAGGTGACAGCCGGGCTGCTGTGGAGGGTGTTAGGTGGTGGGCCGGGTGTCAGCAGCAGGGGTGGGGGCGGGGGGGAGGCGGCCGGGGGAGAGAGAGAGCGAAATGCCTGTGAACTTCAGGACGGAGAACGCCTTTCTTCGGCGGGTAATTTGGATCGTGTCAGGGTGGTGTCCTGGTCCTCGGAGGACACCCTGGTCCTGGTCCTCGGAGGACATTCTGCTTTTCAAGGAGCTGAATTTGGAGGTGGACGCCTTTTGAATCTGTTAAGCTGAATTCCTCTTCAGAGTGAGGAATTTTAGCATATTCAGGCTGGAATTAGCGAAGTGTCTAAAATGTAGGGTAGTTTTTAAAAGCCACTATTTTAAGTATTTAGAACAACTTGAAATAGGCTATGAAACAGTGGCTAAGTAGCTATGTATTAATGTCTTTTTTTTTTTTTTAAGATTGATTCATTTGAGAGAGAGCGTGTGTATGAGCAGGGGGAGGGGCAGAGGGAGAGGAAAATCTCAAGCCAGCTCCCAGCTGAGCGAGGAGCCCAGTACAGGGATCGATCCCGCAACCCTGAGATCATGATCTGAGCCGAAACCAAGGGTCAGCGGCTTAATCAGCCGAGCCACCCAGGCTCCCCTGTTAATGTCCTTCTAGTCACATACCTTGGCCTCCCTTCACCCACCACAGTGGGAGTACCTGCCGCACATTCTTTGGCAGTACTGCCGGGCTCAGTTAAGCTCTGATTTACGGCCTGCTTCATGGTGAAATATCTAGGATTGTTTTCTTGTGCCTCGACCTGGGCATGGCGTTATCCATAAAACAAGCTTTTTTTCAAGTATTCTCTCTTATCTCTGAAGTGTGTGTGCATACAGTCCCCATGTGTATCTTGGGACAAGAAGGAGGCATTTTGCCCCTCATTCTGGGGAAGGTAGCCCGGTGGCCACAACCCCTCTGGGGAGGTACTGTGGTGCTGGTCTCCGAAGGGAAGGGCAGGGGACAAGTGCCTGGCCTTTGCAGGCCTGGGTTCGAGTCCTTGCTTCACTGTTCTCTAGGTGTGTGCCCCTGGGGAAATCACTTAACCTTATTGAGGTCCCATGTTGTCATCCAGTAATATCTTTTATTTTAATGTAAAATATCCCTACCTCAAAGGGTTGTCATGAAGTATTGAGAAGATGACATAATTTGTCAGGTGCCCGTCACGTGCAGTAGCTAGGGAGGAATACAATTGTTAGTTCCAGCAGTGACTTACTTGCCATCAGAGGTTTTAAGGGGCTCCCCAGGCTGCAGGCTGGGCTCTGCTCTGAAGGTCATTGCCCTGGTAACAAACAGTCTTGTGACCTGACTTTTCTCTAATAAGTAGATTTAGGGGTTAATCTTCTGGACCCTGTTCCTCGGCAGGCCTTGGACCTTTCTCACTGCAATCGTTTCATTGGAATAGCTTCACTGTGGGGTGCTTACAGTTAGCCGCCGCTCTGAAACGGAACCTGCACCACCTCATTCTCTGTTCTCTTGTTCACAGATCTATGAGGCTCAGCCGGACATTTCCCGGGCTTTTCAGACCAGAGAGTTCATCCCCTTGCCTCGGCTCCTGGCCATGGTGATGGTGACCACCGTGCCTCTGGTGTGCAATAAGATCATGTTCACCCAGGCGTTAAATGTAAGTGGTTGCCTTTCTTCTAGAACTTTCTCCTGTACACCGCACTGGCCTTTCTGGGATCATTCTGAGAATGCTTGCCTGGATTTATTGGATGGCGTTTTGTCAGTGAGCCTCAGGCTTTCTGTGTGCACTTACCTGGGCAAGGCGCCCTGGAGCCTGAGGAACATTCCAGCCAGGAACTTTCCAGCCAGGCCCTGGAGCCTAAGGAACATCCCAGCTGCTGATTTTACTGCTCCAGCACGGAGCCAGGACCACAGCCCCCCGCATGGCTCCCTGCACCTGCCCGAGGGTGGGAGCCTGTTGGACTCGGGCACAGGGCAGTGTGTCCAGCTGCAGTCCACTGTCATGTAAGAAAGTAAAGAAAATTAGTTAAGGATTTGTGCATGGGGTAGGACTGAAATTGGCCTGGCAAATCCTGTCCTTTCTGGTGAAAGTGAATAGTGTTAAAATTTCTGGGGAATGTTAACGTGGAGGACCGGCTGTTTTAGGCTGTCCTCTTGGGAGGACAAGTTCATGGAGAAAATTGGACACGTTCACAGAAAAATTGAATTTTCTATCATTATATGTTATAAAGGTCCCCAAGTCCCTGCAGAAGCCACGTTCTGAGGGGCACATGCGTCTTTCAGCACAGCTCCAAGGCCTTAAGTAAGCTGCTGCAAGCTGTTGGCACACATGGGTTGTGGGCTCTGCCAGGCCCTCCTGTTCCCAGGTTGCCTCAAGTCTTAGTTGGGGGAGGCAGGCTGTGGCGTTTGTGGGGTAGGAGGAGTCCCCACCCTGCAGGTTGGCTGGGTTGTCACGTGGACACAGTGGGACCGGGGTCTGCCATGGTGGGTCACATGGGGGCGAGGGGGCCTCAGCAATGACGGGCAGTCGACGCCGGGTGGCAAGGACTCCGTGGGAGAGTGTGCAGTGGGGTTCGGGATTTCTGATGCCTGTCCGGGGTCTGTGCTGAGAGTCGGCTGTGGGCGAGGAACAGGGAGGAGGCCGGTGGGGCTGGGCAGAAGGGTCTTCTCTTCTGGTTGCCAAATCATAATAACCACAGTTGGGACCCAGTTCACTTCGCATCAGACTGGTGGGAGGCACAAACTGTTCGATCTCAAGGGGCTGTTAAGGAAACAGAACTGAAGGGCGGAAGTTGGATGCGGCCCATTTCTGGGTAGAAGACTGTGTCGCCCGTGGCCGTGTCCCTGCCCCCCTGGGAGCGGCTCCAGCAGGCAATCTGGGATGGAAGGCCAGCCGCTCCCTCTCGGACTGTCGTTTCAGGACCTCGGAGGGAACCTGCAGGGTGTCTGCCCCCAAGATGGGGCGGCTGCTGGTGCCGGGGGGACATCCTTTCTGTCCTGTCAGTGCCGCCGTCCCGTGCAGGTGCATGGCTTTGTCTTGTCCTCAGTGGGCCCTTCCTGGCTGTGACGGGGGAGCAGCGACGTGGGCGTGATGACCGTGGACTCTCTGTGTGTATTCTACGTTTGTGTTTTCTTTATGGTATTATCTGAAAGTTTATAATAGCATAATTTCTGATTTCAGAATCACCAAGAAAAGAGCTTATTTTAGAAACTGGAAAGAAGTCATTGGGAGGCAGCGTGTGCCCATGAACCCCTGTTTGGGGCCTGCCTTTGAAGCGATTATGGGGAGGGAGTCATTGCTAGCCTAGGGCATTTCAGGTTGTGCTCCTCTTGGGTCCAGTGCACATGTGAAATAAGCCCCCAGCTGATTAGAAGGCAGGGGGAAGGGGGTGTCATGGTTGTGTCACCAACCTGTCAGTCCACGGTGGCCCGGCTGGTGCTTCCCAGCCTGTGCTGCACCTGAGGTGCGCCTGGGCCTAAAGGACTTGGTCCTGGCTGGCCGGGGACTGCGTCTCTCGGGAAGTACCCTCATTTTGGTAATAGCTCAGGTTCTTGAATTTTATTCTGTCTGTGCAGCAAGTGAGGATTCGGCTCGGTCTCCTGGTTGTCATTGGGAATCCCATTGGAAAGGCTGGTTTTTGGAGGCCTGGGTTGCAGGCTGCGCGCTTCCCAAGCCTGGAGGTGGCTTTTCCTACTCAGGACGTGGGGCCTTTTCTTGTCACTGGGGCACCTGACATGAAGAGCTCTTCCAGGGCCTGGTGGGGTTCTGCTGAGAGAGGATGTCTCCTGATGCAGACCATCTGCGTGAGCTCGGTGGCTGTCAGGGAAGACTTACCGAACACAGATGGGGAAGCAGAACTGAAAATCACTATCAGATTTTCCTTGCAGTTGCCATCTCCTTAGCCACTGCTGAGGCAAGGTCTGCAGGAGGTCAGGAGATCTGGGTACCCAGGCTGCCCGGCAGCTCGTGCTGCCCTCCCTGCCAGCGCCCCAGGAGGGGCAAGGGCCAGCCAGACCCAGGGCTTGGGAGGTCTGTGTCTGCCAGTGCAGCCTCCACACGTGTGGATTTACCTCTTTTTCTTCCCAGTTGGACAGCAAATCGGTGAAACACACCGCTTTCTCCCTTATTTCCGTCATTTTGAAAAGAGCACTGAAAACCATCGACCACTGCCTGGATAAAGAGGCGTGGCAAGGGTCAGGCGTGTATACGGCCGCACTGATGGAGGAATTCGTGCGGCTCTTCAGAGAAGCTCTGAGCAAGGTAGGCGCGGGTGCAGCGGTGGCCGTTCCGGATGAGCTTCTAGAGCCTTCCTTGCAGCTGTCATAGGCGAGCACAGCTGGGGAACAGGCAGTTCTGGGAGCACAGAGGCTGGGTGTGAAACAGTGGAGTCGAGGGTTCAGGTGCTCCTGGGACCTCCAGGATCCTCGGAAGCTGATGGTTCTTCCCTCCCCAGATGCCACGTGCACATTGGACTGGGGCCCGGAGCGGGGGTGGTTGGGAGGCCCCTTGTGTGTCTTCCTCCCCAGGGCCTCTTCTAGTGAGTCAGGAAGGGCAGTCATCGTCTGCAGACGGGGCTCCTGCCCCAAAGGAGCCAGGGTCATGCTGGGCGAGGCCTGAAAGCAGGTTTCTTTTTCCCATTTTTGAATTTTTGGGTTTTGTTTAAATTTGGGTGCTTGTTTTTCCACCAAGTCCTTGCCATATAGTCGTGGGAGTCAGCACAGGGCAGAACTCACAGAGGATGTGGGCCTGTGTCCCCCCACACCCCATCTCTTACACACTCATACACACCCGCGTGTGCTCGAATCCTCCTTTTGTTTTTGTTTCTCCTTAGTAGGTTCATTTCATTTGTTTCCGTCCCTTGTTGAATGTGACTGGGGTTTTTTTGTTTGTTTGTTTTCTCTTTTAGATTTTACCAGACCTCAACACCATCGTGTGGGTCTGGCAGTCCCTTCGAAAGCAGGACATGAAACAGGATGACGAGAAAGGAAGGAAGAGAGACAGTCGGACTTCGGCTGCCTGTGTGGCTCCCGAGTGTGGTGAGGATTGTGGGGTTCTGCTGTGTGCCGACGGGGGGTACAGGCAGCCGGGGACACTGCCTGCCTGCAGGCGCTTTCAAGGGATCTGTTGGAAATGCGCCCAAGCTTTATGCAACCCGTGACTCTCTAAACACTTGAACGATGGGTGCCATGTACTCTGGCCTTTTCATGTGAGGATAGGGGCGCTCATTTGCTCTGCAGAAAGAAGTGGGCTACACAGTCCCCCCAGTAATGAGACACATCGACTCAGACCTTGTCATTAGCCTGCCAGGCAGTGGGTCTCGTATCTTGTCTCTGTGCTTCTCAGAGAAGTCCTTATGGTGGCCCTGAGCGGGCAGGTGCTGCTGTGTCCCCACTGTTCATCGAGGGCACTCGAGCACAGAGAGCCAGAGCAGCTGTAAGCTGTCTCAGGTCACAGCACCGACGTGGGGACTTAAACCCAGTCTGTTTGGATGGTCTTGACCACGTTGGCTTCGTAAGGATCCGTCTGTAGCCTCTGCGATCGGCATGGGGTTGATTGCAGTGGGTCACGGGTGACGGGTCGACGGCTGATGAAGGACAAAGAACAAATGTGTTTCTTAATTTCATGTGTCTGATCTTGGCTCAGATGATGCGGAAACCATTCTTCTGAAGGCCGCTCTGCTCCAGGTCCTGTGCCTTTACCAAAAGGTGGTCCCACATGTGGTCATGCAGTACAACTTTGACTTCAGCAAGCTCCTAAAAGGTGCGTCCCCCGGGACCGCAGGCGCCCCTCCGCTGGGGGTGCTGGGGGTGGGGGGCGGGGAGGAAGCCCGGCTAAGCCAGAGCAGAGCCCCGGAGCTGGGGTCGGGAGGGCTCGTGGGCAGCTTCACCGGCGTGCCTGAGCCCCTAGTCCGGTCGTGTGTGTTTAGACTAATATATTTTAAATAGCTGGTCTTCCTTAAGTAAACATGAGATGACCACTTAGTGGCAGGCGGAGAAGGGAGAAGGCAAGCAGCCGGAGCTGTCTGTCAGGGAGGAGTGGTGAATCCGATCTTGTGACATTAAGTCTGAAGCTTCTTTTCAAAGGAGCAGAGATCAGAGGGTACCTGATGTAGCGAGCGCTGGCTGTTACAGAAGACTGATGAATCCTTGGCTTCTGCTTCTGAAACCAATAGCACATTAAGTGTTGATTGAATTTAAATAAAAACAAATCAATTAATTATAAAAAAAAAAAGAACTGAGAGCCACTGAGAAGGGACGTCCTGTCTGCACAGAGGCACTTCTGACATTGACTCATAGTCTCCCCAGTGAGGCAGGTTTAAACCACGTCTTGTAAAAGTGACGTTATGCTTGTCTGGTCACGTTTCCTTGATGGAAAAGTTTGTCTAATAAAATCGACTTCATAATTGGGCCTACAGAAGAAAGCTTGCAGAAATATCATTCCTGGGATTTATATAAGCTATTGGAATAATCCTGATGAAAAGCTATTGTTAACTTTTTAATTGAAGGCAAATGTTCTCTCTGCTGTGGGCATATGGAATTGACCGTGTACTATTTAGTACTGTGTCGTTCCCAAGCGAAGAGAAACCCAGACTGCAGGGCAGAGGATAAGGACCCAGGCTGGGGCTCCGGGAGCCACAGTGTGCTCCTGGCATCTCTGCAATCTGGGGGATGAGGCCGGTGCACCCTGCTGGGCTGACGTCGGTCAGAGACAGCACGCCGGGGGCGAGTGCCGCGCTTCAGGCTGTAGGGAGAGGTCAGTGGGGGCCAGTGGGCCGCTTGGGGCAGGTGGAGTTCAGGCTCTGCTGAAGGTTTGGCCACAGTTGGGGGCGGCGGGCAGAAGAGTGGGCCCGGGACAAGGGAGGACAGAGCCCCAGATCGCCCTTCTTACTTCTGCGAGTGGAGCTCCTTCTCCATTCCCCTTGGACGGGGACAGCAGGGGCTGGGCACCTTCCTCCGCGGGACTTCCTGTCTGTGTTCCTCTCTCCTGCCCACAGGTGTCATCTCGGAGCAGGGCCTCCGAGACCAGGTGCCCCCCATTCTGCAGCACCACATTCTCAAAGTGGCCCTGGAGCTGCCCGCCAGCAAGTTTTTGTGGTTAAAGGCACAGGTAGGAAGCAGAGAGTTCCCACCATCTGTTAACTAACTCGCAGGCATGCTGGGGTTTTGGCCTGGAAATTGCTGACTGGATCAGAACCTGAATGTTGGTTACCAAGACCGCAGTCACGCATCCCCTCTCAGATGCACCCAGAGCGGGACCCAGGGCCTGATGGTGAACCAGGAGGCCTTGGAGTCTCTTAGCTTCTGCAAAATAGGTTGTTTCCGTGTGTCCTGACTGAAACGATATCATTGCTGAGTATTGGGAGTTTGGGTTTTTTTGTTTTTGTTTTTGCTTTTTTTAAATATTGAAGGCTTTACCTTTTGCTTGTTATTTTAAAACCTTTTTGGAAATAAATAAAATACATTCCTTCTCCTTTGTCCTCATCCTGGAAGAAGGTAAGACAGAGATACAGGAATAGACACCAAGCCAGGAAAGGATTGAGGCTGACAAAGAATCTGTAAAAACTATTGGCATTTTTTCTGCCCTTAAGAACGTCTTCTAGAACTTTCTGGAGAATATGACATTGAATCAAAGCGAATTCAAGATCCAGCAGATACCTAACCTGTGTATTTAAGCACGGTATGCCTGTTGCTTCTATCCGAAGGAAAAATGACCAGGCAAAACTAAGCATTGTTAGAATGTGATTCTCAGTAGCTCAGATCGCTGGTTTTTCAGTGACTTAGATCTCACTTAAAAGCTTACGGAACCAATAGTGTAGAAATGGATGTGGGCATTTTTACGTGTCATATTTCAGGAAAGGCGTGAGAATGTGCGGAGTGCTGGGGTCTGTGCCTTTTCCCCAGGTCCCCTCCTGAGGTTCACGGGCATCATAGTTGAGGTTTGACACATGTGCTCCCTGTGTCCACCCCTTATGGCACTTAAAGACGGGGCAGCCGGGGCACAGAGGGCTTGGGACACCTGTGCAGGGTGCCAGCCATAGCCGGAGGACCCAGGACTGGCCGCAGGCCGTGTCGCCCATGGCCCTGCTCTCAGCCTCTGTGCCCCACTGTGAGGTCACTGCCATGGACCCCAGAGAGATGACTGGTCAGGGGTGTCGTTGAGTTGTTCACCGCAGCTCAACAGGGCTAATGGGATCCTGATGATTTCTTTGGAAAGTGAACAGAGGGAGACCTCTTAACTTCACAAGAACTGGTATTCAAATGTTAATTTATATTCAGTGCGTCGCCTTCTGCTTACAAGGGGACGTCTGCTGGGCTTCGCGAACACCAGCCCTTCACGTGTTCAGGGTCACCATCATTGCCAGGGTCTGCAGGGACGCCCCAGCCAGACAGCCTCGATGGCACTGGGACCAGGGATCTGGAGCTCTGCATACTCCACTGAGATGCGCGTTCGAAGCCCAGAAGCCTTTGTGAGAGGCTAAGTTGTATATAAAGGGTCGGTTGTGCCCACAACGGCATCGTGCTGCAATGCAGCTGGCCCAGCTGCTGGTCAGGGGTTTCGTTGAGCTCCTGAGGCCCCTCAGCCTAAGATCCCAGCGGTCTTGCTGGCTCGTAGTTAGAAGCAAGAGGAGATCAGAGGCCTGGGAGCACGCGGGGTACACGGTACCTGTTTGCTCCACGTCCTGAGGCCTCTGCAGTGTTGATCACGTGCCGCTCTTCAAACTCCAGGAAGGGCCAGAGGCAGACGTTGTCGGAGGAGAGCGATCGGTATTTTACTTACTGATGAAAATGTTCGTGACCAGCAGCCATCTGCAGCTCAAGTCATCCACCAAACTCCTGATCATAAAGGTGAGCGTGTTCTACCAGTCCCTGATTCTGAGGGCATTTTCACTCTTTGTTATGGTAGGTGGTTGGTAAACAGTTGTTGATTGAAGGGTGTATTAAGACCTCTTTAAGTTGAAAAATGGGAGATTTTTTGGCAGTTTTAATTTATGACATCTAAACCCAGTTGCGTTCCCGAGAGGCAGCATGGCGAAGTGGGAAATGTGGGCTTTGAGGTCCTGTTCCCAGATCTGAGTCCTCGTTCTGCTCCTTCCTGGGTGGCACTGGGCAGCTCACTCAGCCTCTCCGAACGCCGTTTTCCCGTGATGAACGGGAATGATGAAACGGTAGGATTGCAGGGGAGAGGACTTGTGATCACGCTGTAGGGCGTGCCTAGTACGTTGTAGACTCAATAAATAGATTTCTGGTCCTTCGGGGAACTGTTCAAATAGACGATCCCTATTCCTTCTTCCAGCCTTCTCCGGGGCTCAGCTGTCCTGACCTCCTCGGTCATCCACAGCACGGGTGTCAGAGTCAGTGGAAGGGAACAGAGAGTTGGACTGTCAGCGTCTCGGTCTTACACTCGGTACTCACTTGGTGTAGCTGTAGGAGATCGCATTCCTTGTTTCTGCTGTGCAGCGGACGTCTCATGGGTGCTACAGAATTACTAGTGGTTTTCTGGATGCAGAGATTCTACCTTTATTTGAAGTGCCGATCATCTTGCTGCCTTATAACCTTCTCACCTGAGCTGCTCGAAGGACGTGAATGTCTGGGTCTTGATCTCGGCAAGTTGCCATTTCCCTGTAGGCCTGCGCTTGACCCCGGCCTGGTTTCGTGATCGCTGACTGCACGTAGGCGGGATCGGCACCCTCGGGTCTCCCTTCGGGGCGCTGTGTTGCAGGGCTCGTGCACTGGGACTGCTCAGACGCTCAGTCTGTGGCATCGAGCCATTTGGGGACATCACTTACTCCCCCTGGTTCGAGATCCTGCCCGTTAACACATTCTGTTCTCTTAGAAATGCTGGTGTTCCTTGCCCCGGGTCTGAGGCTTGAGGGGCCACACTGTGGTGACGTGATGTGACGCAACGCGTCATGATGCGACGCGACACAATGTGATATGAGTGGTGTGTCACCTTGGAGAATTTCATGCAGGCTGATGGTTGGCTGCTGTGAGGGGCTGAGTCTTGCATGTCTACCTGGGGTCCTTGTGAAAATCCAGATAGAAAAACCTGACTCAGTAGCAGCTGGAGGCTTGTTTTCTTTTTATTATTTAGGAGTTGATGAAAAGGAATAAGAGACAACAAGACCAGAGATGGTGTGATCGCTCCCAGGGCACAGGATGATGTCTTTTCCTTGTTTCCCTCAACCGCGGGAGTGCTGTTTGGAAAGAGTGGCTCTTGGAGTAGAACCGCACATGAGACTTTGACCCCCTCTGCCCTTAGGTCTCCATGTTGTGCTGCTTGGGCTCCCATAGAGCGTAGTCTCCGTCCTGACCCCCCCCCACCAACGCCCCCCCTCCCCCGGGTCTGCTTCCTCACAGATTCTGCGGGACACGGGGGTGTTCGAGCACACCTGGAAGGAGCTGGAGCTGTGGCTGGAGCACCTAGAGGACACCGCGGAGGAGAAACGAGAGACCGTGATTCAGTTTTTGGAACGTGTAAGCACCTATTTCCGGTGTTAGAGGAGCATGTTAGTAAATATGCCAAGCGAGCTTTAGTGTCATTGAGGCATTTTTGATGCCCTGGTGCCAACTGCCCTATTTCTGGCTGACTTCCTAGCAAGTCAGAATTTGCTTCGTTGTCGAACCTGTAAAATGGGACTGTATTACCGTGTACTATTTTAGTTTCCTTTTGAGGGTTTGCTTTTGGACAGAGAATAATGGTATGCTTAGCCTGATATTAAAAGCAATGGTTTATACTAAATGGAATTTTTCTAAAATTCTGTAACAAAAAGTTAAAAAAGCTTTGGGGAAAAATTATTGTTCTTATTGAGAACTGCTGACATGTTAGCTCTTCCCTGATTTTACCGGTGACATTTTTTGGGCACATTTGCATTTCATTTGTGACCATCTCAGTGTTCTCTGCTCGACTCTTCAATGCCCAGGTTTTGCTGACGTTGGTGGCGAATCCCTATTCCTACACAGACAAAGCCTCTGACTTTGTCCAGGAAGCCAGCACACTGCAGGCCACTGGGACGAAGCAGGATGCCGACGATGTCAGCATTCCCGTCTCTCACATCGACGGTAGGCGCCCTTGCCTCTGTGCTCCTTGGGCTTCCGAAGATTGAGCCACCGTGGCCAATCAGTGATGAAAAGGAGAATCGCATTCGTGTCTTATGCATAGTGCAGACACCTGATTCTTTGAGTCAGAGATCAGCCTGCTCTGGAAATGAAAATAGCCTTATTCGCTCATAGAACGGGGAGTAGGTACAGTCTGTTTGCTGGGTAGTTTTTGTTTGTGCAGAGTTTCCTCTGTGCCAGGTGCTGATCTCAGCTCTTCGTTAATCTACCTCCTGGAATCTCTTGACCCACCCTACAGGGCAGGTGTCCTTACCCTCATTTCGTACAGTGATAAGTCAGCTGAGGCACAGAGAGGTTAGGTAATTAGCTGAAGTCACACAGCTAGTACCTAGGGGAGTCAGGATTTTAATCCGGTCACTGGCTCTGGTCTACGCTTCAACCCTTACCCTTTATGCTTCTCATATTTTGCTTTGTTTGCCTGAATATCCAGGTTAAGGTTTGGGGGCTTGTCCGTGTCACTTGAGGAAACTTCAGTCTCTTACCACCTGAGCTGGAGAGCCTGCATTTTGTCTGGCAGAGATCTCGAGATTTCGTAGGCGATGTCCTGATCGGTTTAGAGTCAGCCTTCATGTTAAGCTTTTTCCCCCAGAAACATTTAGCTTTTATCAAACATTCTCCCTTCCTGTGGAGCTCTTTGCAGTGGGTTCCTTCGGTGGCTCTTGCCTTGGTTTGACTCTCCCCTCTCTGACTCAGATGTTCTCGACATGGTGGACGTACTGGTGGAGGGCAGTGAAGGCTTGGATGAGGAAATCGGATTCTTACTGAACGAAGACATGATCCTGCTCACGTTCCCATTCAGTGCGGTGGTGCCCGCCGCCCTGGAAGCCAGGAATAAGTTGCTTCTCGGGACGGAAAGCGAAACAGGTACCTGTGTGTTGTCAGGATGCTCTGGGTGCGTCGTCCGGCTGGGTCTCTGTGGGATAGGAGCTGTGAGTCCAGGGGCTCTGGGAATAATTGCTGAAACTCCAAGGCAACAAGATTAAGATGCACCAACATGATAGCTTCCTGGTCTCCAGAGCTAAGCATGTAGGAATAAGAATCCAGGGGCTGGCTGGACTCATGGAGAGTGGTCACTTGAGGATAAATCCATAGTTATTTGCATGGCTGCACAGAGCCCTGCTACAACACTGACGTTTTCTCTTCATCGTTTGCTTTTCCTATCACGATGCTAGGCTACAAGTCCTTCATACTTGGTGGAAATTGCTGGAACTTAGAACCAAGGAAGTACTCACAGATCACAACGCTGTCCTTAGTCAGGCTTGCTCACGCTTTGCTGCAGTAACAAATAAGCCCCGACATGTAGTGGTTTAACGAGGAAAGGTGTTCTTCTAGACCTTGGCGTAGTCCGGCACCGGTCACGTTGCTCTCTTGGGTGACCGTCCTCTAGGAGGTAGCTCAGGGATCCAGGCCACTCCCATCTGGTAGCTGTGCCATCTCAATGTGGCATCTGAGGTCAGTGTGGAAGAGGAAGAGAGAGTGGGCAGTGAGGCAGAGGCTGTTCTGGCCAGGCGTGGAAGTGGCGACGTCAGTCACGTGGTCGCAGCCTCCCCACAGGGGAGGCCCGTGTGCCAAGGATGGGAAATGGATTGGGGAGCACCGAGCGAGGCCTGGGCCCCGTGGCTTCTGTACCACCGCTTCTGTACCTGCGTCTGCGCTTCCAGGCCTTGGGACCGGAAGCCTGAGTGCATGTGTCACATATTCAACGGGACGGGGCCTGGGTGCGCTCTGCAGTGATAGCATCTGCCTTTGTGGGCGTGCATTTTGCAGGCCTCAGATACTTGTGGGAGTTGGCGTTATTGATGGGTCACAGAAGGGCGGTCCCGGCAGCCACGCTCACACATCTTATTTCCCTGCAGGAGAGAGCGTTGTGGCATACCTGACGGCAGTGCTGACAGACCTCCTCCACACCCAGAGAGACCCTCTGGCTCTGTGTCTGCTGCTTCAGGCTTACGACAAGTTGGAGCCTCCAGTCCCGTCTTGCTGTCATCAGCTGGCCCGGTTCCACGGGTACTACAGCCGCTGGATCCCGGAGCCCGCCCGAGAGGCCTTGGTGAGCTGCGCCCTCGCTGCTCCCGTGGAAGCCAGGCCTTGGCCTGGGAAACCCCGAGGTGTCATCTGTGGGCCACACTGGCTGTGCCCCAGCCAGGTGGCTGTCCGGCTGCTCGGTTTCCAGGGAGAAGCTTGTTAACCTTGTGCTCTCCCTGCATGAGAGAAAGAGCTCAGGGGCGCCACAGCGGCCCGGCTGCTAGATGGGTAGACGGCTACCCATAGATGGGTCAGGGATGCGGAACTGAGTTTCCCGCGAGCTGCATGGCCACCTCATCACTGTGCCAGCTTTGGGCCAGGAGCGTGGTTGTCTTTTCCCCTTACCAACTGATCTGGTACGCCTGGGTCCTAGCTTGCTTCGGCGGGCCTTAGCATGCCCCTCAGCCAGGTGGGCTCAGCTGTCAGCCCGGGCCCTGGCAGCCCCCAGCAGTCTCCATTCTGTGAAGACTGGGAAAGTGGAAACAAAGAATTTTCTTCACATGGGGACTCCATTTTTGTTTGTTTTGTTTTAATTTATTTATTTGTCAGAGAGAGATAACAAATAGGCAGAGAGGCAGGAAAAGGGGGTTGGGGAAGCAGGCTCCCTGCTGAGCAGAGAGCCCGATGTGGGACTCGATCTTAGGACCCTGGGATCATGACCTGAGCTGAAGGCAGAGGCTTATCCCACTGAGCTACCCAGGCGCTCCACGGGGACTACATTTTTGTAATGGGGTGCTGTAGGTCTGGCCCCAGTGCAGACTATTTATGAATGTTGGGGGGCCTGGGGGGCAGTTAACTGACGTGCATTTTTTGTATACGTTGAGTTTTTAGCTGTTCTTGAAAAAGCAGGCATCTCAGGGCCTCCTTGTCTTGTATCTGTAGCCATGTCTATGGTGGTTGCACATTTCTGTTCGCCCGCTGTTAGGAGATATGTATGTTTCAAGTCAGGACTTATTGGGCTCATTATACACATGGGGAAACTGAGGCACAGTTCTACCACAAGGCAGCAGTGGGGGCAGGGTCATCATTCCGGCCAGCTGGTGGGCTCCAGCATCCACTCCCTTCCCAGCCGATGTCACCTTCCTCCGTGGGCTAGGCTGTGCTTCAGACTTAGGGGTGGCCGGTCAGAGCTCAGGGGACATGTCGCAGTTCAGGGCTGCACCTCCTGGGTGCTCGAAGGAAGGCGTCCCCTCTCTGTCGAGTAGGCAGCAGTGCTTCTCACGCTCCAGGGGGTGTCAGATGTGATCTCCGGGCTCCTTCCTGAGGGTGTTCGGTACACATGTCCGCAGCGGGTCTTGGGGGCTGGCCTCTCTCTGCGGTTCCGAGCAGCGTGGCTGCTGGTCCGGGGACCCTGCCAGGACACCTGCTGGTTTCTGGACACACACAGCCTCGTTTCCCTGGCCTAGGAAGTGGAGTGTGTGGAGTTACAGTACTAAGAGGTGCCTGAGGGTCAAAAAAAAAGCAGAGTGGTTGTCATAGAAGAAATCAGCAACTTCGGTTTGAGGTAGAACTCCAGACATTTGTCTTCATTCTGTCTTGTTACTCTCCCAACAAGGTACTCTGCCCCGGACTCCTGGGGAGGAGGCCTGGGGCTTACCCAGCTGGCTTCTGCACGGACCGCCCACTTTCCTCCCACTTTCACAGTGACTCTGCTTTTTAAGATGTTACTTATTTATGTATGTGAGAGTGAGAGAGCGAGCATGAGTGAGGGGAGGGGCAGAGGGAGCAGCACTCTCCCCACCGAGCACAGAGCCTGATGCGGGGCTCGAGATCAGGACCTGAGCCGACATCAAGAGTCGGACGCTTGGCCGCACAGGGCCTCTTCCGAGTGAAGGGTCTGTCGCCCGCAGCTCCACACACCCGGCATGTGTGAGCGCCTTCCTGGCAGCGCCCTCTAGGGACGAACGAGTGACGGAAAACGCTGCGGCCTAACTGGCTGAAATAAAACGCCGTGCAGTCCCGTATTTTTTAGTATTGGGACGTGATTGGGAAATGTCCCCTTGTGGTGAATGTCACCCGGTACCTGTCTTAGCCGACCCGGTACCTTTTTCATCTGTGGTTGTCTTTCCTTCTCCCCGGGCTTTTGCCGCCTCCCCAAGCCCCTGCAGGTGCCAGGCAGTCCCGCCCCCCGGGCTCCCGCCGCCGCCTTCGCCGCCCTGCTGCAGACAGCCTACGAGAGCGAGGGCGCGCTCCTGGACGAGCGGGTCCAGGCGCAGCTGCGGGCCGCCCTCCCGCACGTCCCGATGGCCCGGCTCCTGCGCTCGGCCACACACCTGCTGCTCTACCTCCGGAGCACTGTGGAGAACTTCGGCCAGGTCAGCACCGCTCCCTGCTCCCGCAGACCCCGCGTGTCCCCACATCTCTGCCTCCAGAGCAGCCGCCTCGGAGTCGGGTCCAGACCGCTTGGCGGTGTTGGTGGACTCTCACTGTCACCCTGTTGCTCACGAGGAGACTTCGTGATGTGACATACACAGGGCCGTGGGGTCCCCCCGCAGCTGGGGAGCCTTGGCTGCTAGTCCACAGCCGGCCCTTCTCTCCTGGGCTGCTGTTCCTCCCCGGAGCGGACGTGCGCAGGTGGGTTGGGCACCCATTTTCTGCAGGCCTCGGTACCCTCGCAGAATCTGACCCCCTCAGCAGCCACAGACAGCTGCAGACCGGGAGCCGACATGGCCGACCCTGCTGCTGGGGCCGCCGCCCATCAGGCCGGGCTCTCCCCACAGCGGACTGGATCGGTGCGCTGTCAGACCCACCGTCTTTCGTAGGTTGTAATTTTGTCCTTCACTGGTGAGCTTTCTGTTCCCAGTGCGGTTTACGGAGTTGCGGTTTGGGTTTCCCTCACCTTGGTCAAGATAAACCTGCATGCTTCAGCGAGGTTCGGGGGCACATCTTACTGGGAAAGGAATTTGAGATTCTTGGTGTTTTACGAGGAGTTGCCACTCGAGCCTGTTTCTCTCCTCAGTCCTTGTTTCTGGTCACGTGGGGACAGGGTAGTCACGGTCATGGTGACTGTGAGGCTTTTCCTGGCCCCTGAGCAATCATGCGGCTCTCGTCCTCACAGCTGGGCCGAAGTGCAGGCCCCGCCGTCCTGCAGCTCCTCCTGGACCTCCTCCGGCTCCTGGTCGTCCACTGTGTGCAGCTGGATGCACAGAACCAGCAGAAATGCGAGGCCGCCCAGGCCGAATCCGACCTCTTTTTGGACATGGAGTGCGTGGCCTCGCTGGAGCTGGCCAGTGACAAGGTACCATTGCTGTCCTGCCATGGGTCTCCATCCTGTTAGCCTATGCCTGTCGCATCTCGGACCCTGGTCCTCTCTCTCCGTCTGATCCAACATGAGGTCATGTTCACTGCAAATAAATAAGGACAGAACATTGCAGAAGAGACACTGTACCCGCCCCCCACTGTGGCCCCTGACCCCTGCGCCCACAGAGAAGCATGGTATAATGTGGGTGTGCAGCTTTCCAGTCGCCTTCCCTCCGAGCAGTTGCCCTCACACCGGGCGATGTGAGCATCTTAAGAAACTGGGAACGTTCTCCTTTGGAGCAGTCGCGGCCTGGGTTGAATGAAGGCTGGGCGGTGGGTGCGGCCGGCCTGGTAGCTCCAGAGCGGGAGCTCATGGCTTCGGGAGGCAGCCTCCCCCCTGCTGGGGACCCCCAGGCTGCTGCTGACGTGGGGCCAGTGTGCGTCTTTTTGTCACCACCAGCCATGTTCACTATTTCACTGAGCTTGGGAAACAGCCGTGCTCCTCACACTGCGCTTCTCACGGATGGCCTCGTCTGATCTCTTTGGTCACTCCGTGGGCTGGGAATCGTGTTCCACACGGCTGCTTAGAACGCCTGGATCAGATTATCCTGTCACCTGGCGGTGGCACTCAGCTGCTTTCCGCTGGGTGGTCTGCACACAGTCGGGGGGGTCACTTAGGGCTCAGCCTCCACCCGCATGTGACCTTCAGTTCCCGCTTCCGGGCTCGCCCAGCTGCTTGGTCCCCACCCGCCGTTCTCAGACGTGGGGTCTCTCCCGCGCCGTGACCCCGCTGCTCCTGGGATGCCCGTGTCCCTCAGTCAGACTGACATCGGGGGGCAGGGCTGCTAAGCAGGAGCCAGGTGACTGGTCTTCAGCACGCTGGGCATTTCTGCGTAGCCCAACCCTGATGGAGAGCAGGTCTGTTGTATGGTTGATCCGTTGGTTCAGGCTGAATTCGTCAGCCCCCTGCCGGTGTGGGTGGGCCACAGGCCCCATCTCCATCAGTTGTCACAGTCCCCCCGGGGGCCGGCGGAGGGGGCTGGGTAGGATGCACTGTAGTCGGGATACAGCTTTGACTGGGCTTGGGTTGGGGTGCTATGGGACGCCCCTGAGAGGAGCGTGAGAACTCGGGCTTGAAATGGAACGGCTCAGGGATGCTGTAGTCCGCCTTCCGTCCTACAGCCTGCTGGCTCTGGGCCATGTGTGAAGTCTGTGCCTTGTCGCTGTGTTTCAGACGCTGGAGGAGGTGCTTGTGGCCATCCTCAGACACCCCACGCTGGAGGGCTGGTTCCTGGCCCTGGAGCAGCAGGCCATCCCTCCGCACGCCCTCAGCCCCGTCCTTGTGAAACTCCTGGCAGCGCACCTCAGCGCGGGGGTCCTCCAGCTGCTGCTGGCCAGCACCCCAGTCCTCCAGCGCACTGGTCAGCGGGGCCTACTGGCCAAGTACTCCGATGCCATCACTCAGAGCGTGTTGAAGGAGCTGCGACACCGAAGGACAGGCTTGGCTATGTCGCCACCGAAGACCCTCCCGCAGCTGGAGGCCCTGCAGGGGCTGCATCCCTACATGGAGGGTGCCCAGCTCCGCGAGGTCACCCTGGCCCTGCTGAGCCTGCCTGAGGCCCAGCTGGTGGCCCAGCAGCCCCCGAAGTCTTCCGGGAAGGAGAGACACCTGAACGCGCTCGGGAAGACCTTGGTCCAGCTGTTGGCCAGCAGCCCCCAGGACCAGCTGCAGAGCGGCGAGCTCCTTTGGGCCTCGGAGTTTGTGAGAGGCCTGGGGGCTCTGCTCCCCACACTGGCCGTGGACGAGCTGGACACCGTATTGCTGCACACCCTGCAGAGAGAGCCCGCGCTGGCCCCCGCCGTCGGGGTCCACGTGCTCGACTACTGCCTGGCCCGGCGGACACAGGCGGCCGTCGGCATCGCCGCCCTGCTCCTGCCGCTGAGCTGCAGCCACGTCCTGCGCTTCGAGCTATGGTGCGCGAGGCCCGGCGCGGGGCTCTGCCTCCAGGAGCACCTGGACGACTTCCTCCCGCTGCTCCACGCCTACCTCCGGGCCAGGACGCAGGGACGCTTCGCACGCCCGGCAGGAGGTACGGGAGCTGCGGGCTCCGGGCAGCCAGTGGTGCCAAGTCAGCGGGCCGTTCTGACCTGGAATTTCCACGTTTGGGGTGTGGGCGAAGTTCTCTTTCTCCCCCAGACACTGACCCAGCTCTGGAGATGGAGAGAGAGGAGACCTTCGCACTCACCGCCCCGCATCTCAGCCTGGGGTGTGAGGTGCCGCCCCCACGCTCCCGTCCACCCCAAGTGCCCCCACAGGACGCCGGGGAGGGCTGGGTCGAGGAAGGGTCAGCCCGGGGTGACCTCCCTTTGTCCTGTTCCTTTGTCCCCCCAGCAGTGGTGTCAGCGATGCTCGGGCCCAGCCCTCCTCTTCCACCTGCAGGCTGTCAGGGTTGAGGCACTTTTTATTCACCTGAAATTTACTTTTATTTTTTTCTTTTATTGTGTATATGAATGATTGTTCCCTTATTGCTCTCCCTCAGGGTGTCCTGACTTTGTAGCAGCAATGACAGATGTTTTAAAAAGTAACAGAGCCTGCTTTTAGTCAGTGATTCCTCTTTTTTTTTTTCTAAGATTTATTTACTTGAGGAGCAGGTGGCCGGGGAACAAGTGGGAGGGGCAGAGAGAGCGGGAGAGAGACAGTCTCAGGGGGACTCCACCCTGAGCAGGGAGCCCGACGTAGGGCTCGATCTCACAACCCAGGAGATCGGGACCTGAGCTGAAACCAACAGCTGGATGCGACTGAGCCACCAGGCTCCCGCTTTAGTCAGTGATTCTTGGGGTACTTCTTCTGATGTGCTTCTCCCGTTCCCATGCCTTTGAGGCATGAGTCCTGAGTGAGTCCAGAACTTTGGTCCTCAGAGTGCCATGCCCAGCTTGGAGCTAGGCTTACGCTCAGGGCCCAGTGTCGGAGGGTGACTGACGGAGGACCAGTGGCGTGCTGGGGGACCAGCTGTCCTTTGCGTTTGCCGGTCTCCGTGGCGTCCGTGCTTCTGCCCGGGCCAACTTCAAGCTACGAGTGTGACCCCAGCCAGTCACAAGTTCCTGAAAATTAGCTGTGGGCTTTGTGAGCTGGTACGTGCTGGCCCTGGACACAGCAGCGTGTGACTGTTTCTCCTTTTTGTCTCTGCCTAGTGTCCTCTGCTGTCATTCCCGTCGTGAGGAAGGCCCTATGGAGACGGCTGCAGACCAGGCTTCTCAGCACAGAGGGGCCCCCAGTGTCCGGGCTGCATCAGGAGGTCCTGGCCCAGCTGGTCCCGTTCGCAAGAGCCAAGGACCTTGCTGTCCTCATGGACCATTTGCCCGACTTGCTGCAGACTCCAGGCAGGCATGAGAGGTAGGAAGGCTTGCGTCCCTGTCTCTGCTTCACTTTTTCCAGTAGTTTTTTTTTTTTTTTTTAAAGATTTTATTTATTTGACAGAGAGGCAAAGAGGCAGGCAGAAAGAGGAGGAAGCAGGCTCCCCACTGAGCAGAGAGCCCGATGCGGGGCTCAATCCCAGGACCCTGGGATCATGACCTGAGCCGAAGGCAGAGGCTTTAACCCATTGAGCCACCCAGGCGCCCCATTCCAGTAGTTTTTATAAACTAGTGGGAAGTTGCCACGCTGCTGTCATGCCCATCGTTGAGAAGGCACCTCCTACAGGAAGACATCCTCCAGCCATCCTGCCTGGAGCGAACACATCTCCATGAGTGGGTGGCTGGGTCTGATGCCCTGAGAGCAGCAGTTCTCAACCAGGGGTGATTTTGTCCCCCTCCTGGGGACAGTTGGCCACATCTGACATTTTTATTGTCACAACTCAGTGGGTGGGCAGTGGGGGTGGTTGTCGCTTCTGGCATCTAGAGGGTAGAGCAAGATGGTCAGGGCAGCCAGGGACTCCGGTGCTTGGGTGCTGTGGGGCAGTGGGACTCAGAGCACCTGTCCCAGGTGGCCCACTGTAATGTGAGTGACACTTAAGCTGGAGGCATTTAGGCCATGCCCCTGGTTCTGTGCCTTTTGTCCCCTGCTGCAGTTGGAGTGTGGCCGACTCTGTGTCTGCAGTGCTGGAGGGGTCGGCCGGAGAGCTGCGTGCCTGGAGGAGGGCTCTGCTGGAGTCCTGTGTGAGATGGCTGATTGCGTCTTTCAGTGGGGGCCAGCACGACCACGGCAGTGCCCGGGATCCCGAGAGGCAGATGCTGCTGAGGTTCAGTGAGCTGCTGGTAGGTGTCTTTCCTTTCCGTGAGGAGCCTGACTGCACTTTGAAGGGGAAGAGTGGAATAGACAGCAGAGTTCACGGCCGTGTTCCCAGAACTCGCGGGAGATGAGCAGGGCCGAGTCCGCGAGGCGAAGCGGCTGCTGGTGGAGGCCCCGAGACAGTGCGCCGCCTTCTTCCGGGAACAGATTTGAGATTTGGTTAAGCACACTTACTTCTACTGAAACAGTTTATGGGTTTTTTTTCCTTATATAGTCTGTTAATAAGATGACTTACATTAATTGGCTTTTGGTGGTTAAACGAACTTTACATTCCCGGGATGTACCTGCTTGATGCAATGTATTACGGTTTTTCTATATTATTGGATTTGACATGGTGATATTTTATTAAGAATTTTTCCTTCTGTGTGCATGTGGGGTATCTGTTTAGGATTTCATTTTCTGGCAGTTGTTCTTTTTCAGGTTTTAGGATCGGGTAACACAGCCCTCAGAATGAGTTGGGAAGTTTCATTCCAGGTTTTCTATTTCCTGTGAGCATTTTGAAGCATTGCTTTCCTGTCTTCTGGCCTACGTTGTTCTCGATAAGAAGTCTGTCATTCTTACCTTTGTTCCCCTCCCTTAGGATCTTTTTTTTAACGTTGTTGAAAGCAACGTGATTGTGATGTGCTTTAAGATTCTTATGATTGGGGTTTCTGGGGCTTCTTGCCACTGTGAGTCTAGAGCTGTCCTAAAATTTGGAAATAGCTCTTATTTTTGGTCATTATTCCCTTCTATTAAAGCATCCTTTTGAAAAGAATTATTTATTTTTTTGCACAGGAATAACATCTTGAAGCATATGAATTATTCTTCAATGCATGATGTGAAATTACACTAAAACTCATAAGGTCTGTGACTTGTGTTTGAAGTCTGGACCCAAATTTTAAAAACGATCCTCGGGAAAATAACCCCAGGTGACAGTTGTGTGGTTGTGTGATAAATAGATCAGAGGTTATAGATCAGGCAGTTTGCTTACTTTGTATCAAGAGACTTCGTAACTCGTATCTCAGCCTTAATTCCTTGTTACAGGTTTGTGCATTCAAAGTTTCTAGGAGCCCACACATGGCAGAACGAGGGGGGCACATGGAACAGCCCAGCCTGTATTGTGAAATACAGCCCCGTGTGTGTGTGTGTGTGTGTGTGAGAGAGAGAGAGAGAGAGAGAGAGAGAGAGAAATACAGGCTTTTAAGCAAGCGTGGGGCTTAGTGTTAACAAATGCACATAGACCTCATGCCCACACTCCCGTCAGAGATTTTCATCATCCCACAAAGTTCCCTTCCTTCCAGAGCACCCAGCCCTCTGATTTAACTGGGCGCCGTATTTGGAGATTTTCTCTACTTCAGGGACAGTGGGCCAGCAGCGGCCCTGCCCGTGGGGCAAAGATCTTCCCCTGGGGAGAGGTGCTGTCAGCTATTTAAGCCACGTGTGGCTGGCCCTGTGTGTGACGTAGGCCACGAGCGCCTTCTGAAATGGTGGACAAAGGGAAAGGTAACAGGGCCGTCAGGATTTTTTTTCCTGCTATTTGGTGACCATAGACACGCTAATGAAATGACAGAGCTACTCACAGAAGTAATAAAACAGCTTAGAAAAAAATCCAAGACAGAAACAGCTGTGTGCTTTTGTGGCTTGTTTAGGTCACCGAATTCGGTGTTTACTGGGCGACTCTAATTTAAGCTCTGTATTTTCAATTTTAAATTAATTGGACATGACCCCCGAATATTTCTTGCTTCTTTTATTCACAGAGTTCCCTTGATGAAGTTGATCCTGGTGACTGGCAGAAATTCGTGAAGACTGGACTCAAGTGGGTCCATTTACTCTGTCGGGGTGATTCAGTGTGGGTGTGAGCGTGCGACACCGAGCCCGTGGGGTGTCTCATCCGCACGGTGTCTGGGGACCACGCGTCGCTCCCCATTCACAGATGACAGGGTGTGGGATGCCGGTGCGGCTGGACGATTTGCCCACTGACATGGAGTTGGCTTCTGGAGATGATGACAGAGGCGGCCTTTCAAAATTGAAATAATTTTTAGAAACCAGAGGCATGCAGAGATTACTACAGCAGCGCCCAGATTGAATAAGTGCCGACACTTCCTGTGTTTGTCCCAATCCTTCCTCCTCCCTCCCCTGAAAGTGTCACTCTCCTGAGGTCAGGCTTTGTCACTGCCGTGGGTGTCTTCCTACCTTGGTTGCACGCCAGCCTGTCTCGGAGCAGTAATGACATTATTTTAGTTGGCTTCACTTTCTGTACAAATGTGTCTGTCATCTTATGTGGTTTGTTTTTTTTTTGCACTCAAATGCTTTTGAGTTACCCATGCTGATACATACAGATCTCAGCCCATTTGTTTTTGCTGCGGGGTTGGGGTCCAGCTCTGTCTTCAGCTCCCCGCCGGTGGACATCTTCCTCCCTCCCTTCGTCCCTCCCATGCCCGCAGTGAAGGCTGTGCACCCCCTCGTGCCTCATGCCAGGTTTTCTCAGGGAGGGGCGCTCGCTGGTGGGGAGTGTGGACACAGCTTCGGTTTTACTAGATTTTTCACTTGCTCTCTACAGTTTCCGAGCTCGCCTAGCGCCTGTTTTCCTCACATCCTCACTCACACTTGATAGGGTCAGACTTTTCAGTTTCCAGCAATCGGGTAGTCATGAAACTTTCTCGTTGTGCCTCTGATTTTCTCTTCCCTGATGAGTCACCACCTTGAAACAGAAAAATACTGTCCAAGAGGAGAGAAAGACGTGAAGGTGGGTCACAGATCGATGACCCCCGAGGATTACCATCATGAAATGGTGACATTTCTCTCAGGCTTTGGCTAATGTGTATTTCTAGAACGCCCCCTGCATGTTAAGTGATTTTTTTTTTTTAAGATTTATTTATTTATTTATCTATTTGATAGAGAGAAAGAGAGAAATCACAAGTAGGCAGAGGGGGAAGCAGGCTCCCCACTGAGCAGAGAGCCCGATGCGGGGCTCGATCCCAGGACCCTGAGACCAGGACCTGAACTGAAGGCAGAGGCTTAACCCACTGAGCCACCCAGGCGCGCCCTGTTAAGTGATTCTTAATGTGACTGAGTCTCACATGACAGAGAAGCTGCTTTGTTCAAGAGCAGGATGCTTTCATGCCTTCGGTGGGTTCTGAGGGATTTGAAACCGAGAAGGCCTCCGAAGCCCCGGATGGCAGGGCGGGCTGAGCCTCGAGTGGTCTTGGTTCAGGTGCAGGGATTGTGCCTCCTGGCACTTTAGCTGAGCAGGAGGTTTGGTGTTCGCACTGCAGGAAAATAAACGCACCCCATCCCTGTTTTCAGAAGTGCCCCTGCCATGGGTAGATGGCCAGGAGGGTGATAAAGTGAGTGTCCTACAGTGACCGTGGTGGGATCAGCATGGGTAGACGGGTGTGCACTGTAGAATTTTCATCTTTACGGTGTGTTAGAAATTTTTTTCAGAAAATGCCAAGAAAAAGGTTTGTTATTGTCTCCTGTGAAATAAAACTCCCCTATATGAAGCTCTCCCCCCCCAACCCCCGATGCTTGCCTCCTAGATTTCGGTATCAGGACCACGCATTTTTGAAGGCCCTCCACGCTGCCATACAGCACCTGTATCTTCCGGAAAACTCCATGTGCACGAAGCTCATCCAGCTCCCAGTGGTCCACATGATGCTCACGCAGCACTCTCTGTTTTTGCCAACTCTGCTGGAATCTGAAGAAGAGGAAAACCTGGACAATCAAGTAAAAGGTGGCCCCCTTGCCCCTACCCTCCCATTTCAGATGCAGATTTTATTTCTTGATTTCGTGGCGCTCTCTGTGCACCAAGATTTAGCACCAATGCGTTTTCAGAGCTAAGGAAGCATTACCAGAATGGCATTAGGGTATTTTCTCTCTATCAGATCCAAGTTCAGGAAGTGTTTCCTCTGACTTCGGGCCAAGCAGCAGATACAGACTTCTCTTCAAAGTCTGTTCTGGCTTCTAGAGGTCACGTTTCAGTTCTTAATGTCCATGTCACAAGTGAGTGTTAAAATCTGGGAATTAGGGGAAGTTTGGTGTGTGTCTGCCCTATGAGAAGCTATTTAGTTGTGTGAAATGCTTTAATCAGAAGATTGAGACTTTCCTCAAGGGCGAAGAGTTTGAACATCCCAATTAATATATTGTTCCCTGCCAGGAAGCTGTCGGAAAGGCCAGGTTCTGGAAGCTCTGGTCCAGTTCAGTAGGGTTTATTCTAGCGCCCGTGACCCCGAGTTTGGTGTAGGCTGCAGGAGAGGTCAGAGGAGATGGTCCGAAGGGTCCTGTCCCCTTGGAGCCACGCTCTGCTTAGAGACAACATGAACGCGCTCAGGCCGGTAGAAGTCCCCACGGGTCGGTCTGTGACCACAGCTAACTGAAGAGAGCCGACCCCTGAGTTGCTGGAACGGGGGTAGGAAAAGCATGAAGTCCCCGCCATTTATTTCGGCAGGAGTAGAGCTGCAGACTTCGCCAGCACAGTCTCAGAGGAGAATACTTAAGCTTTAAAATCTTTGGCAGCTTAAAATGTGGGAGGGGGAGCGAAGAGAGCAGTGGCAGCCTTGCCAAAGCCCTGGGGAGAGAGATGGCGGTGAAGATAGGCTTCTTTTAAGAAGGGAAAAAGAGGGAGGAGGCTCAGGCCAGAGACCGATATTGTTTAGAGAAGGTATTTCAAGCATTTAAATGTTCCTGAGATGTTTGCTCCTCTACTTTTCTTCTCGTGCGCACATCCCCTTGCACTGCTGTGCATTTCAGTCTTGTTTCCTTCCAGAAGCGCTGGTGGATCTGATGTCCGTGGTGGTGAAGATGTGTCCCTCTGTCTGTGAAAGCAGCCACTTTGCTGTGCTTCTTGGGGCCTATGGTGCCACTCTCAGCGTCCTGGGTAAGGGTGTGGGGCCTGGGTGGTATGGCCAGGGAGTGTGGGGACCAGGTAAGTGGTGTAATAGAGGACGTGACCAGGGAGTGTGACGGGACCAGGCAGGGCCTGTGACTGGGGAGTATGAGGGGACCAGGCAGGCACTGTGACGGGAGTGTGAGGGGACCAGGCCGTGTGACTGGGGAGTGTAAGGGGACCAGGCAGGCACTATGACCACGGAGTGTGAGGGGACCAGGCTGTGTGACTGTGACCAGGGAATGTGAGAGGACCACACAGGCACTGTGACTGGGGGACGTGAGGGGACCAGGCAGGCACTGTGACTGGGGAGTGTGAGGGGACCAGGCCGTGTGACCGGGGAATGTGAGAGGACCACACAGGCACTGTGACTGGTAAGTGTGAGGGGACCAGGCCATTTGACTAGAGAGTATGAGGGGACTGGGCAGTGTGACAGGGAGCGTGAGACCAGCCAGTGTGACAGGTGGAAGGAGCATGTGAGGGGTTCAGCTTTCTAAATGGGCCCGTTTGACTTCTAGACCAGAAGATTTTACTTCTCCTTCGGGCGTACGAACAGAATGACCTCAGCCTCGTGAACTTCAGGTGAGGTTGGGCCTGGAGGTGCGAGCGGCAGGCTTCGAAGGCGCTGTCCTGAGACTGGGGGAACGTGTTCCGACAGCAAGCTCCCCAGGTTTTCTCTCGTACCTTTGTGGTTCTCGGGGAGAGGCTGGGATGGGAGGGGCTCCCCTCCGTCACACCCCGGCTCCTGTGGAAGGCCTGGCCTCACGCTCTAAGGATGGTCTGTGGCCATCCCTAAAGGAGCAGGCCTGAGTGAGGGGCCTACGTGGAGCTCTGGGCGCTCAGCAGGCAGCTCTCGATGGATCCACGAGGTCAGCTGCTTGCCCGCACCCCCCACCCCCCAGGGAACAGCCCCTTGACGCAGCTCGAATGACTCCTGCTGACCTGCGCAGAAATGAGTGTGTGCTTGGGGTTCAGTTTAGAAGTCTTCGTTAAGTAGATGTTCATTGAGCGCTTGCTGTTTGACAAGGTGCTGGGCCCAGCGCTGTTGGGAACACCTAGAGGCATAAGACACGGTCTTGCTGTGTCTGTTATGGCTGTGAATGTAACTCTTCTTAATTGGCGTTTGGTGGCCTAACCCAGCTGTCAGGGGAGCTCATGAGTGCCGTCTCCCGAGGGGGAATCAGGGAAAGCTTCGTGATCGGGTTGGCACTGGAGGGATTTGATGGACGTGAGGGTCAGTGGAGGAGCCTGGGGACACCACGTGGAAGGACCAGGGTCACCATGGCTGGGAGTTGGGAAAGTTAGTACATTTCTGGGAATGGTGAGCAGCTCAGCTTGTGTGCATCACAAGATAAGCAGAGGGAAGAGGTAGGGGGAAGGCCAGACAGCCTGGTTGGTCAGGATTGTGAGGATCAGACTGAAATACTCTCGTTCCCATCCAGGAGAGAGACAGCTGATAGACCTTTGGGGGCAGAGAAGTGGTCCCCGTCAGAGCCAGGCTCTTACGGAGCACCTTCCGCCAGTGGGGAGGTGGGTGGGCGGTAGTGGGGAGAAAAGTAGGAGGAAGGGGAGGCGGTCTCTGGGGCCGCTGCAGTGGGTGTTGGTGTGTAACAGAGGCGTTTACGTGGTGGACTCAAGGCAGCAATAGCCAGAAGGCTGTTGGGTCAGGCCTGCGGGGCTCCTGGCCGCCTATGACTCGGGAGGGGTTTGAATCCGGAAGCATCATGGAGCAGCCAGGATTCTGCTGTTGCCCGGCAACTGGACTCTGGAACCAGACTTCCCGACTTGGCATTCCAGCTCTGCCACTGATCAGCTGCGCAAGTGGCCAGCTGAGCAACTTCCTTAATCCTCCCAGTATCTCTTCTCCCATTTGCAACATGGGGATAGTAATGGTCATGGGGTTTTCCCACAGATACAGTGGACTAGTAGATGTGAAGGGCTTAGAGTAAGGGGCACGTCGTAAGCTCCGTGCAGGTGTCCTCCCCCCACACTGTCACCCGCCCTCCTCACTGCTAGCCTCTCCACCACCCGCACCTCCCCCTTTGTTAGGAGGGGGACTAGATGACAGCACACTCGTCCCAAGCTCCGGAGAGTGCCTGGCGTGTGCTTGCTGCTTGGCAAATCTACCCTTGCTGGTCATTGTCCCCGTCATGCATTCTGTCCCAGGGGTTGGCCCGTGACCCGTCTTTGTTGTCCCTCCTGGCTCTAGAGTGCTGCTGTGGGGCCCCGCAGCCGTGGAGCATCACAAGACGTGCCGGAGCCTGGGGAGGTCGCTGTGGCAGCAGCCGAGCGTTGGGGACATCCTCCGCCTGCTGGATCGGGACCGCGTGATGAAGACCATCCTCCACTTTCCCCAGAAGCGGAAGCTGCTGCCCCCTGAGGTGCGGGGCTCGGGGCAGAGGCAGCGGGGGGCACTCCCGGCAGCAGTGGGTGCTTTCCTGCTCGCCCTGCTGGGGAGTCCGTCGGCCCCCCTTGGCTTCAGCATACTGTGAAACACACGCTGTTTCTCTTAAGGGTTGTTAACATTGCGTTCCATTCAGTTCCAGCTGTACACGGAGGGACCGAGACAGGGCCCCCGTACGCCTGTCACTCCGCTTCAGCTGTCATCGTCACTGGCCATGCTCGTGTCATTCATAACTGTCCCGTACCACCACCCTCGCCCCCACAAAAAGACTAGTTTTTGCATAATGGGGATACAGATGCCAAACATCCCAAAGATAGCTGTTTCGTGTTAGAAGCTCTGTTTTCTCATGCTTTTGAATATTCAAAATCATTTAAACTCTAGATTAGTGGCTAAGCGCTCATGTGTTTTTACATTTATGAGACCAGACCTCACATTCTGTTTGTTTTGGGCTATCTCAGGATGCAGAGGAGCTGATCTTTAGAGACCGGAGCACAGTGGATCTCGATGGCCTTTATGACCCCTGCTTTCTCCTGCATCTCTTCAGCGAGCTGACCAGGCCGGGTGAGTGCGGCCTCCCGCGGGCCGGGGCGCCGGGCCGGACTACAGCTCAGGGCCCGACCGCATCAGCTTTCTTGGGATGACTACCATGGTAACAGAAGTTTGTTCCTCGTCCTACAGGATCTCCATCTGCCTTCCTTCCTTTTCATTCCAGGGATTTTTAGAAGAGTAACAGTGAATGTTTTGAATATACAGTGATTTTAAAAGGAAACAAAAAAACAAAGCCATTTGTAATCTTAAATCCTGGGAGCATCCTTTCATCCTTGCTGTTTTTCCTAATTCTCAATGGCAAGAGCCTTTTCTGAATTCCTGCTAGATAGTTATCAAATGCCACCAGATTTTCTCTTCGAGAATGAGGGAGAGCCTGCCGAGGTTGGCTTTTTGTTGGGGTAAGTGTAATTTTGAAATTGTCAAGTAGCCGGAGGGCAGGAGTGTTTGTGAGTGAACATAGGTGGGAGACAGGACGCGGGCTGCACACGTGCGCGGCGGGTCTGTTGGTTTGCAGTGTTTCGTCGCTGATAGGCGTGTCATGATACCTCACTGTGGTTTTCATTTGCATTTCCTGATGACTAACGGTGTCCAGCATCTCGAGGTTCATTGGCTCTCTGTATGTCCTCTTTATTGAAATGTCAGGGCATATCTTTTGCCCATTTTCTAATGGGATCTTTTTTCGCGGTTTTTCCCTATGAGGTTTGAGGGTTCTTTATATATTCCAGATACTCGTCCTTTGTTGGGTATGTGGTTGGCAAATATTTTCTCCCAGTCTGTACCTTTTGTCATCCTCAGAACAGAGCCTTTCACCGAGCCCAGGTTTTTCATTTTGAGCGAGTCCCGTGGATCAGTTTCCCCTTTCGTGGATCACACCTGTGCTGATGCTCGTGGCCAGGAGAGTCAGGAGCGGCTCGTGACAGCCCCTCGTAGGGCCTCCCCTGAGGAGGAGCAGGAGGGGCCTCTGGTACTGCCCCCCAGCTCCCTCTCGGCCTCCCCGACAGGCGCCACCCTAGCAGGGGACTTGGGGTCCCATCTCACAGCCTGCGGGGCTCCACACCACGCCTTGGCTGGGGCGGGTGGGAGCAGGGCTATGGCTTTCTCTGAGGTCTTCGGCTGGAGCGGAGCAGCTACTGTCCAGATTTTGTCTTTCTAGGCTGCTTCTCTTCTAGCCTTTCATCTAGAGCCTAGAGAGAGCAGCCTTTTGTTCAGGCTTTGTCAGTGCCTGTTGGTTTCCTGGGCCACTGGCTTCCTCAGCTCAGAGTCTGGGACACCAGGGGCAGAAAGAAAACACGGGGAGCTCACCTGAGGCCCCCCAGCTGGCAGCTTCCTTTCCACCTTTCAGGGTCGTCTTACACCTGTCCAGGATTTTTCGTTTGTGCTTACTGCTAGAAACAGAGAAACTATGTCCACTCATCTTCCCAGAGTTATGCATCTAATTTAGGTGATTATTAACATTAGCTGATATATTCACAAGTTCAAGATTTAGGTGGTACCGGAGGGTCTGTGCTGAAACTCTCTTCCCACCCAACCTCTGGCCTCTGTTTCCTCCCGGCGGGGACGTGTTAGCTGCTCCTCGCAAGTGCTCCCGGGCCCAGCGTGCTCCTTTGTGGCCTGTCACGGCTGCAGTCAGGCCTACACGGAGGGCACCCAGGGGTGGGTGTGCGGAATGGGGCAAGGCCTATGTTCTGTGGCTCTGCCCATTGGTGTGGCTGGTGTGATGCCTTCAGGACCCCCAGGCTGCTTCCTGCTGGACTTAATTTAGCTGCACTGGGACACCATGTCCTTATTCGTGCTATTTTGTTCCTTTTCAACTACAGTTGTCTTTTTTTTTTTTTTTAAGGCTTTATTTTTATTTATTTATTTTTAGTTAACATGTAAGGTATTATTTATTTCAGGGCTACAGGTCTGTGAATCATCAGTATTACACAATACACAGCAGTCACCATAGCACATACCCTCCGCA